>CAIGRF010378506.1:0-13822 GCA_903798235.1 Fraxinus ornus | reverse complement strand
ATATAATAATTATTATTTATTTAATCAAGGTATTAAATTTTTATTCTTTTTAAAAAAAAATTATTGTACAGGGGAAAAAGAAGAAGAAGGGGGAATGGTAATAAGCATCGCCTCGTATATGATAATTTCATAATATTGTATTAGATCCACATAAATTCTATCTCAAATGAATGTTTTCAAAAGTATTTTGAATTTTACAAAGGTCTCTAAAAATTTTAAAACGAAAGTTTATAAAAGTTTACAAAAGATTTCCACTAATTCCATACAAATCTCTAAAAAATCCATGAAATCCACACAAGTCATCACTTAAAAAAAGTCCTTCAAAATTTTCAAAAGTTCCAATTGAATACACCCCCTTAATCTTTCATAAATTGGGTTATAATTATTTATTTAACATTTATTAATAAATATATTATCAATAATCAATCACTAATAAAATTAATTATCTCTCCACTCACTCTACTCTCTCTCTCTCTCTCTCCCCTCTCTCTAATAATCTCGTGAATCTACATATCCAGGTCTCCACTCTCCAATGACGACGAAGAGGTGGAAGAATAGACAGAGGGCAGACACCACTTTGGAGTCAGTTTGCAAGCAGCGGGGAAAGGGAAAGACGAAGACCCAATGAATAGAGAAGTCGAGCAGGTTTCAGAGCTTACGACCCATGCAGAATAATCAGACCTTTCCAGCTTCCAATAGAGCAAGGCATGCGGGCAACAATTGAAGGCATGCTGACAACAATACAAGTTCTTGGATTTTGCACCTAGATCGCATGCAAACAAATGCAATAAGCTCCCATTCAATTGATGGTTCCTACATTGTTCAATCCACAAATTTACATGGGGAAGATCAAATTCACACTCAAACGACAGTGGGTACATATTTAATTGATCCAATTGCTGCTCAAATATAAAAAAACTATGCAAACTACCGAAACTCGTACCAAAGCACCGCTCCCCGAACAAAGTACTATAAATTGGATTGTAACACTGCCTAAAGAAATAAAGAAAACAAACCCTTTGAAGCTCTTAATTCATCCGAGGCTCATGAAGTCGATACTGTCTTTTACAATATATTTTGAAGATTTTTTTTAGAAGTGATTGATGTAACACTTGTAATAAAGAATGTTAGTGTGTCAGCCTATTTTATTTGGCGGCTAACCTCTTATTAATGTATATATTATATGAATAGACTGTAATGTAAAGCCTAAAGAGATGAGTTCACGTAGTTCTAATCTAACGGACACCACGTCGGCCAAAACACTATAAATAGGTTCTCTTTGTAACTAAGAAAGGATTCGATGACAAGATTATTAAATCTTAGATATAAAATGATAAGGAAATATCTACAAATACTTTTTGTGAGCATTTTCACCTTACATTACAGACTCTTGGTATGTAAATATCTTAATATACAATCATACAATTTCTATTCTCTTCTATCATTTCACATGTTCCATTGATATCTTTATTTAGTTACTTTGGTTCTTAATGGGTGATTGTTGTTAGCTCGATCATCATTGCTCCAACTGTCGAAGCTCGAACACTTTTGTCTCTCGCCATAGAGCATCTCCCGCATTCATGTCCATCTACTTTCTTACCGCTCCTCCGGTAGAAGCACACCGAAACTTGCTTAACCTGCAGGAGTGTGCCCTGTATCTGTTGGCTCATTCATCGGGTCAACGAATTGTTCTGTCTGTGGGAAACCATACATATAATAAAGAAATTCCTGTAGGAAGAAACCAGTAAAAGATATCTTGGAAGGAATTTTTTAACCCTTGAAAAAGGAGCGTTCTTGAATAAAGAACCATTGGAAAGTCCAAGGTAAAATCGTGTGAATTTATATTCATTTGATCTTTGAAGAGAGGAACATTTGGTCGGAAAAGTGATTGTTGATTTGAGTTCAAGCAGTGAAAAAAAGCACCCCATAGGATGAGAAAAGACCCTGAAGAAGGGAAACCCTCACATGCTATCCCAACTACTCGTCCAAAACTATACCAACATCATAGACAAGATGGTTCAAGAAGTGGAGGCAGGATCGCAGTTAGACCACTAGAGAGGTAGCCACAATGGCTGCTAATATGAGAAACACAACTCAGCAGAATATGGCAATACATGAGCTACTGATGAGCATGTAGGGCCGAGGAGGATACCCGGTTCTTCCATACACGATCCCAGGAGATGCATTCCATGACCCCCAAGGGTACTACCACGAAGAAAAAGAAGAAGAAGCTTAAAGTCAAATGGTTGGATATCACCACACCAGGATGGTAGTTCCCAGGAAAGGGAAGTTGAGATCAATACCTTCACCAATTACACTTCAAAACGACCCTTTGAGGCTCCATTTAATTTCCTCCAAACTATGAGCCAGAAGACCTGCCTAAAAGTTTAGTAAGTATCTTTGATAGGCTGAGTCGAGGGTTGCCTAGAAATGGGTAGGTTCAACCTCCTCCTATACCTGGAAATAGGCAACATGAGCCTCTTTAGTTTGAGAGACAAGAAGAACCAGTTTATCGTGATGAGCCTCGGATACCTCTTCCTAGAAATAGGAGTGAGAGGAGAGACCAGGCCAGAAGCGAAGCAGGATCTTTAGATCCACCTCCACAAACCCAATATATAGAGAATGAGGATTCTGGTGAACCACAAAGGTCCTACAACCTTGATGATGATGATGAGCATTCACCATTTTCGCAAGCCATTAGGAACGCCCCCTTGTTGAACTACTTCACACTCTCCAAAATTCCTAAATATAATGGGAGAGACGATCCCGTGAAGCATCTCAACAACTTCAAAACCCACATGAATCTAAAGGGAGCCACCCTAGCCATGAAGTATAGAGCCTTCCATTTGACCCTAAGTGGAGCAGCTGAAATCTGGTACACTAGGTTGCCAGAATAAAGCATCTGGAGTTGGCCGGACTTTAAAGGGACGTTTCTAAAATGCTTCGCCACCAGTAAAGAAGGCGAAAGACCAATTCAACGCCTGTAAGACATGCGATAATAGTCGAACGAGTCTCTGAATAGTTTTTTGTTCCACTTCACTGATGACATGATATACTGTGTGCAAGTAACATATAGGAAATCTCTAACTGCCCTAAGGGGAAGTTTGAACATGAACTCTCTCTTCTGGATGGATGTGCAAAATAAGGTTCCCACCACCTAAGATATCTTATTGAAATGATAAGGAGCGAAGTCCTGAATGAAGAATTGAGAGATCATAGGAATAGGGCCAGCCAAGGACCCATCCTCCTCAAATGCAAAGGAAAAAAATGTCCTACCTCCCATTTGATGGATCACCAAAGCCTTTTCAATCATGGACAAGCACTAGTAGCAGCAATGCTCAATGTTGTACCTATTTTGGCTTACGAAGAGGTAAACCCTGGTACTAAAATGCATCAGAGCCGACCTTATCAGAGGTACTCTCAAAGAGAAAGGGGTAGAGGATGAGACATTGAACCTAGAAATATGGACGAAGCACCCATTTATTATACTTATCATCATTTCTATAACCACCACACAGAAGATTATAGGGACATCGCGAAACACCCTAGAGTACCAATCAGGGAAGAGGCAGGTGTCCCCGAAGGGACGCTCATCCTAGGCAGACTCAACAGCCTGAGAATGTCGAGCTAAGGCATCCCAATATAAATGAGTCTCCTAGAAGAAGGGGAAACAATGCTAAGAGACCTAGAGACGATCGAAGACAAAGACGAAGCCCTCTAGCAAATGATGGCCAGGAGCCCATTAGGGAAATTGATACGATCTTTAGAGGCATGTATGTTGGGAGAGAGTCTAGGAACTCACAAAGAAACTATGCCATGGAAGCAAATGACTCTCATATGATGAGCTTCATAGTTAACCTAGCCTCTACTAAAAGAGCAATTCCACCAATCACCTTTACTCAAGAAGATCCAGGAGGTATGCATTATCCATACTGTGATACCCAGTGGTAAATGCATCATAGCACACAATGGGCTGAAAAGAATGTTAGTGGATAATGGAAGCTCTGTCAACATCATCTTTGGAACCACTTATAACAAGAGAAAAATGACCATGAGCTGACCCCAATGAGTTTTCCCTTATACGGTTTCACGGGAGATAACATCATCCCAAAAGGTAAGATCACTCTAGCAATAGAGATGTGGATTGCAACCTTGACTGCTCACCACTTCATGGAGTTTTTGGTGGTAGATAATCGTTCTCCTTATCATGGAGTATTAGGGAGGCCAACATTGAAGGAACTCTGGGTTATCACTTCTATTCATCATTTATGTATGAAGTTCCCAATCGAGAGTGGAATTGTAACGATTCGAGGCAGTCAAAGAAGCGCAAGGAAATGTTACTCGAACTTCCTAAGGAAAGTCGAACCAAGAAGCGTCAACGTAATCGTTACAGACATTGATATAGACAACATCACTGAACAAGGGAGAAACCCTGAATGATGGGAAGATGTCAAAATGATGGATGCCCTTGAAGAAGTGGCCATCCTTGGAATCATATATACCTATGGAGAAGATGTTGTTTGTAAAGAACATACCACCTTTGAAGAAGGAAGAGTTGCTAAAGAAATAGTTAGTTTGGAAGAGCTGGACCCTCGCATTATTGATTGCGAGCCTCAAACAGTACCTATGGAAGAACTTGATGAATTCCTAGTAAAACCACAGGACCCATCCAAACATTTTGCAGGTTGGAAGAAATCTGTCCATAGAAGCTAAGGAGGAGTTGAAAATGTTCTTACTGAAAAATCTAGATGCCTTCGCTTGGAAGCATTGAGACATGGTTGGTATTAACCCGAAGATCAGTTGACTTCATTTGAATATTGACCCAAAGTCCACAACACATAGGTAAAAAAGAAAAGCTCTCAATCCAGAGAGATATGAAGCTCTCAAAGATGAAGTTAAGAAGCTGATCGACAATGGAATCATCCAGGAGTCAGTGTATCCAAAATGGATTTTTTGAACTTGAACCAAGCTTGTCTTAAGGACAACTGTCCATTTCCCAGGATAGACCAACTTATGGATTCGACTGCCGGACATAAACTTCTTAGCTTCATGGATGTATATTCCGGATACAACCAGATCTCAATGCTCCCAGTAGATGAAGAACACACTTCCTTCGTTACAGACAAATATCTCTATTGCCACAAGGTCATGCCTTTTGGGCTAAAAACGCTAGGGCCACCTACCAAAGACTTGTCAACAAAATGATCGCCGACCTTATTGGGAAAATTATAGAGGTCTATGTGGACGACATGGTGGTGAAGAGTTTAAAAGTAAGAGATCATGTTAAGAACCTTAACGAAACATTTCAAATTTTGAGGAGGTACTAGATGAAGCTCAATAATTTAAAATGTGCCTTGAGAGTCGCTTCTAGAATGTTTTTGGGCTATATCATCAACTAAAGAGGCATCAAAGCTAATCCTAAAAAGGTCAAGCTTTAGTTTATATGAGGTCACCTAAAAAACCAGAGGTGCAAAGCCTCACAGGACAAATAGCTACCTTAAACTGCTTCGTCTCTAAGGCAACAGACAAGTGCCTACCATTCTTCAAAATTCTCAAAGGTGGAAATAAGTTCCAATGGATAGAGTAATGTGAGAAAGCCCTCCAAGAGCTGAAGAAGCACTTAAGACAGGCTCTTATCCTTTCCAAACCTAGGGCTAATGAGCCATTGCAGTTATATTTGGCAGTAACCATTGATGCTATCAGTGCGGTTTTAATAAGAGATGAGAATGATCACCAGCTGCCAGTTTACTCTGTTAGCAAAGTACTTTTGGCAGCGAGGCTTACTATCTAGACATGTAGAAGTTAGCCATCCTCTTCTTTGTGATAGCCTCTCGAAGTTGAGAGCATATTTCCAGGCTCACACTATTTATGTGTTGACAAGTTTTTCCCTCAAGCAAGTGCTACAAAAACCTGATGCCTCGGGAAGGCTACTAAAGTGGGATGTGGAACTTAGTGAATTTGACATCATCTTTAAACCAAGGACTACCATTAAGTGGCCGACCCTTGCAGATTTTGTGGCTAAATTCAATCTGTTCCAGAAATGGAAGAAGAGATGGAACCTGCCGAACATCCTATATGGAACCTTTTCGTGGATAGATCATCAGGAGACTCTGGGTTCAGGAGCTGGAGTTGTCCTTGTCAGTCCAGAAGGACATAAGGTTACATGTGCTATTGTTCGATTTATGAAGCTCTCCTCGTCGACCTTAGATTAGCCAAAGAATGCAAACAATAAGGCTCATTATCAGTAGCAATTTCTAGCTGGTAGTGAGTTAGGTCCATGGTAATTTTTCAGCTAAAGATAAGTACATGGCTGCGTACTTGAAATTAGTTATGGAATTCATCCCCTCTTTTAAAAGATTCGATCTAGGACTAGTCCCATGCATAGAAAATTTTCATGCGATGCCCAATCCAAATTAGTAAGCAGTAAAGATTCTGAATTACTCATGGTGGTGCCCATAGAGCATCCCACCAGACCCTCCACCACCACTGGAGAAGTGATAACATGGGTCGAAGATACTCTCTTATGGATGAAACCAATTATATCATTTCTCAAGGCCCAAACACTACCATCTGAAAAAGAGGAGGCCCAGAAGCCCAGAAGATGAGCAACCCACTTCATCTATTAGGAAGATGTGCTATACAAATGTAGGTTCTCACTACCATTGCTTCGATGCATTGGAGGAGAACACGTTAATTATATGATCTGAGAAATTCATCAATGGGTATGTGGAAACCACATGGGAGGATAGTCCTCGGCACAGAGTGTATTAAGGCAAGGATATTATTGGCCCACCTTGAAAAAGGACACACAACAGTTTGTTAGAAAATGTGATAAATACCAACTCTTTGCAACTATTCAGAGGCAACCCCCTCAAGAGCTAAATGTTGTATCCAGCCTCTGGCCATTTGCTAAAAGGAGAATAAACCTTATAGGACCTCTTTCCAAAGGGAGAGGAAATTTAAGCTTCGCAATTGTTGCCATTGATAATTTCACCAAATGAGTAGAGGCCGAGCCACTAGCCAAGATCACTAAAACCAAAACTTCCAAGTTCCTTTGGAAAAACATCATTTGTAGGTTCGAAATCCCCCATTCAATTGTCTTAGACAATGGTCGATAGTTTGACAACAAGAAGGTCAGGAATTTATGTGAGGAGTTGGGTATTAAAAAACATTTTCCCTCCCCACATCATCCCCAAGAAAATGGGCAGGTAGAGGCCGTCAACAAAACAATCGAGTACATATTAAAAAGGAAGTTGTATGCATCTAAAGGGGCTTGGATCGATGAGCTATCTCTAAGTCCTTTGGGCCATCAAAACTATAAGCAGAACTGTTGTAGGGGAGACCCCTTTCTCTTTAGCCTACGAGGTCGAGGCTATGAACCCAGTTGAAATAGGCTACCATCTTCTCATCGAATTCACTTTAATGAGCTATCTAATGATGAGATAAGGAATTGTGAGCTCAACCTCCATGAAGAAAGAATGGATAACTCCCAGGCAAAATTGGCCATTTATCAATGGAAAATGACTAGATACTACAATGCAAAAGTGAAAAAGAAGTCATTTTGTCTGAATGGGTTAGTACTACAAAGGGTGATTCTGTTCTCCAAAGAGCATGGGGCGGGACCCTTGGCCCAAACTGGGAAGACCCCTATCGCATCAAGGAAGAGGTTTGGCCAAGAACCTACAAAATTGAAAATATAGATGGAAAGACACAGTCTCATCCATGGAATGTAGAACATCTATGCAAATATTATCAGTAATGATGTAAACATCTAGTACGTACAGTTCATGATTCAATAAAATTGACTTTTATCAAAGTGTGTATAAATTGAAAATCCCTCTCAAGAGACAAAAACCCTGGGAGAAGCCTATGCATTAACGAACCGTCCTTATGCAGAGAAGTGTGAACACCTCAACGAAGAGCTGGATTCCAAAGGGACCACTTCCAACTCGCAAAGTGGTACACATGCCCTTAGCAACAAAAGTTGTTAAGGAAGCTTTAGCATGGGTAAACCACTCATTGCCATGCTTAGGAAACAAAGTTCACGATACAAAGAACTAAATAAAATTAAATTTTTACAAGATAATTAAAAATAAAAAGTGCCTCCTATCAAGAAAGCTCAAAGGGGAAGTCCCTTCGTAGACGACCTGTCCCTATTAAAAGACATGTGGACGCTTCGACAAGGGACTGGATCTATAAAATGACCACATTTTCACTTACGAAGTTTAGCACATGCCTTTAACAATAAAAGTTGATTAGGAAGCCTCAGTATGGGCCAACCACTCAACCCCATGCTTAAGAAAAAATAGGCCAGCGAACTGGTTACACTTGTGCAAATTACAAATAAAGTTTTAAACAAAAGTTAGAATTGCTAAAGAGCCTCAGTTCATAGATGTCGACATGCTTAAATTATGAGGCTTATAAAGGTACATGACCTTTTAACACTTATGCAAAGTTATGAGTTTGATTTTAACTATTGAAGTTCGATGTGCTTAAGTTATGAAACTTATTAAGGAACATGACTTTCTAACACTTATGCAAAGTTATGAGTTTGATTCTAATTATTAAAGTTCGATGTGCTTAAGTTCTAAAGCTTATTAAGGAACGTGACCTTCTAATACTTATGCAAAATTGCAAGATTGATTCTACTATCAGAGTTCAATATGTATAAGTTCGATGTTATCATAAATTTGATGTTGCCAAAAGTCTGATGCCACTTATTACTTTAAGTTTAACATTATTGCTGAAGTACAAGTGTTTTGAATCATGTTAATGAACACGTCAGTACGTATTAAGTAGAAGTAGTAAGTGCAAAAAAGAAAACACAAGTATTAAAAAAGAGAGCTTCATTCATTAACATCATGTTTACACTTGGTTGGCCGAAGCCATTTACATAGAGAAAAGTACAAAAAAGGAAACAAAAGAAAACCTAATCTCTAAGCAACTGGGGGAGGGAGAGCCATAAAGGGAACAATGGCATTGGGAGCCACTTCTTCAGTTGCCTCTTCAGCCGCATTATCTTCGAGCTCAATTACTTGGCTTCACTCTGCCTGAGTTTTAGGTTCAGGCTCCTTCTCCTCAAGAAATTCTGCTCTTAACTCTGAAGTGTTGATGCCTTGAATGTTGATCTCCAGCCACTTTGTCATATCAGTATAGGCATACCTCCGGCAATATTTAGCAAAACTTTGGTATGCCTTCGACAAATGGAAGTTGGCAAGGAAACGTTTCTCAGCATCACTACTAGCAGACTGAGTCTCTTGCCTGGCAATTTCTACATCTTCAATCAAACCATCTACTTTGGAGTTCAACTCCCCCACCTGCCCCTTCAGAACTAATGGGTGTCGAAAGTCTCTACTCGTTTCATTAAAGAGGCTACCTCGCTTTGGGATAGGTGGACCTCCTTCAAATTCTCAATTTCTACTAAGGCAGAGGCGAGCTTCACAGACTCTTCTGCTTGCTTCTTCTTCAGATCCTCCACATCAGCTTAGGCCTTGCTGGCAACTTCATTGGCCTCAGAGGCTTTATTGGTGGTTGTGGTGTTGGGTTTGGGTTGGGTTGGGTTGGGTTGGGATTGTATAAATACGGTTTGTGACAATAAATTAGGTTAATCTTTTACCAATAAATAATTTCTGATCAATAAAATACATAATTAATGATATTATGACATGTGACCTGTGTACAATGGCCTGTGAGGTGTGAATTGATAACATGTCACATGTCTTTGTACACTTGTTATATATCACATATCAATGTTCACACGTCACAAATCAAATAGAATTAGTCACAGATCACTGATTTATGTTCATAGGTTAATATTAATTGGTCAATGGTTATAATTCATAGGTCATAGATCACAATTCACACGTCATATTATATAGGTCATATATGTTGACATGCATAGTTCATTGGTCATTATTAATTGGTTATATGTCATATTGTATAGGTAACATATGTTCGCGGATAACAGGTTATAGCTGATAGGTCACAGTTATAGTTCATAGGTCATATATCACCATCCACGGGTTACGGGTCATATTGTACATGTCACAGATATTTACAGGTCATTGGTTAGTTGACATGTCAATATTAATTAGTTACAGGTTCTAGTTCATAGGTCACCTTCATCAGTAACAAATCAATGTTTACATATTACAGATCCAAGAGAATTGGTCACAGGCTTGGAACAATATCATAGGCAACATGTCAATGTAAATTCACGAAAACTGGTCATATGCTATTGATTTCTCCGAACTGGTCACAAATTCAATTAACCCGGTTCCAAACGCGAGAATTGAAATTATTTGATCCGGTGTGTACTCTGTAAGTAACCAAGGGATGTTTTTCAATCTTCAGTTTTAAAAAAATAGATTTAAATTACATGAGTTCTTCTTAGTCGTCGTTGAAGACGATGATCAGTCGTTGGTAATACTGAGTCGATGTTCTTCAATGGCCGTTATGTTTCTCCCCCTCTTTACTATTTGAGCAAGTGATTCTCAACGACGATCAGTTCACCGCTGAAGAAGATGCTTAGTTGTCGAAGATTTCTGTAGATTCTATCTTTCCTCTGGCAAAGTTATTTGGATGCCGGTGACTGTGAGAATGGACATCGACAACAGGTGGATACTCGTGACCATAAGAGCTAAGAGCGGCAAGTGGATGCTGGTGATTGTGGCATGAAGTAGAGAGATTGATATTATTTTATATATAACTTTTATTTAATTAATAGAATTTAATTAACATTTGAGCTTTGAAAATGTAAACTTGTTATCTTAAAATTAATTTGGCCTCAATTTAAGGCCCGAGATATGATTTTTTCCCCACTTAGTATTCGATTTGCCCATGTTCACACACACACATAGGCCTAGATTATTAAGATTGAAACCAACTTATTCCATTTCGGGCTGGTTCACGGGTTGATCGGTCAATTATAGCAAGTCATGCTGGGTTGGAACGAACACAGACAGCTCGATTAATTAATAATTTGTACTATTTTGATTTGCAAAAGTATCAATGAGAATATTTTTTTTCCAATTATATAAATTAATTATAAATTGTGTTAATTTTCAAGAAAATGAGATGATAACAAAAAAAATAATGTTATCTAGTACCAGCCGTGCTACAAAACCAGTCTATGTGACGTGATATGATAAGTTCAATGAGAGATACAATTAAGTGAGTCATTTAATTGTACACCTCATTTAATATAATATTAGTGTCACCAAAACTGATGTTTTTAACACCGATGATACTAAGGGGTTGTTTGACACCCATTTTATTCAAAAAATATGTTAATCACGGTTGCCAAACGAGGGCTAAATAATATTACTTTAACAAAAATGATGGACAAATTGGGCACGTGTGCAATATTAGGTCTATGGGCCGATCCGATTCACAAATTTGGAAGATTGTCCAACAATATTTTAGAGGGACTAGTTAAGGCTTGCCACTTGATCTACAAGTACTTCGGTTGGTCAGTATACCCATTTTGACACCTAAATAAATTATGATATATGCTTGATATGTAATGGTATCAAATCACATTCAAATACACATCCTTGAATGTAGGTGCAAAAAGGAGGACAAAAACAAAACATACGAGTGGGATTCCTTTTGTTAATCATGGCATGGCACCCTCCCAAAGTTTCATTAGTGTAATGAGCATTAATTAAGAGGGGCCATATTATAGTCACTTTTTATGGGTATCCAAAGTCTAGTAATTGATAAAAAGTAGAGAGAAAATTACAAATAAGCTTCATAATATAAATCCCATAAGGATAAAAAAAAACCTTGATATTGAAGAAAAAAAATAAATACATTATTAGCTGTTTTTATTTCACTTTTTTTTAGGCTTAAATTGCAAACTTTGAACACTTGATGGATCCCATGTAAATGTCAATCTCAATCAAGTTATCTTCCTCATTCATTTCATTGATTTCTGCTAAGAATTCCAATGGAATACTCTGAAACTTGGCTTCTTGAGAAAAATCTGTTAACTTTTTCTTCTTCATATCTTTTTCTGGAGAAAGATATTGCCCACTTGGTATGGCTATTTCAATCAGACCTTCTTCGTCTGACATAGAATCGTCCGAGCAATCCGGTTGTTTCTGTCTCGAGTAATTTGTTTGATCAGAATCTTCACTCGAAGTTGAGTACCGATCCATACTTGCAACGTCACTTTCTGAATATAGATCTTGTGATGATCTAACCAAATATTCTTCATGATCGTCAGGCTCTTCGTCATCACTTTCTTTGTTAAATTGTATGATCGGATCATTTTCTGCTTCCACTGATTCAACTTCAACAACATCAGTTGAACATTCTGATGAAATGGTTGAAGATTTTTCTTGCACCAGCATGCCTGGTTTTTGTTTCCGGGAAGTGAAAATAAGAGTTGTCAAGCAGATCAAAACAAAAGTTGTGATGGAAATCCATAAAACTCCTTGGCCCGAAAAACTCGAAAACACTGCAATCCAGGGTTTTAAGCACTGGAAAAAACACAGAAAATAGGCCATTTGATCTCAAAGACAAACTAGGTTCTTGGGGAGGACTGGACTGTTGGAAAAAAAAAAAGGAAAATGCAAAGCCACTAGCAATAATTGTTTATTGACGTACCCATTAGACAAATTGTAAAAGCAAATTATTAAGCTTCTAGAAAGTTTGGTGGCTAAAAGGGAAATCAAAAAGATAAACCTAAAGCTAAGATCAAGAATATAGAATTGCAGTTTGAGCCTTTTCAATCTAAAATGGCTTTTGAAATGAAAAAGAGTAGAATCGAAAAAACCAGACCCTAATCGAAATGCATTTCTAGCCTAAATTCATCAGAAGGAAAAAGGGACAATGTAAAAATGTGCAAGAAAATGGTGGAAACAGGTTTAGTATTGCCAAAAAGGCACAAGTTAAAGAAACAAGAAAATTTTCTGCTATTCTATCTTCAAAGATTCACCATTCCCAAGCCTCCACTTTTTTGAAAATAAATAAATTAATAAAATAGGGTTTTTGTTTGTGCTTCCTGAACAGCTATCAGGTGGTCTTCTTCTGCCACTGATTCTCTTAAAAATCTCAATAAACATGGAAATGAGAGACGGCATGTGAAAACCTCTGAGCTAACCAGTCACCACATGCCACTTTACTCTAATATCAATGAGATTAAAGTTATTAATCCACTATTCATTTTGTAATTCGACCTACTTTTTTCTCCACGGAGTCCATTCATAAAGAAAATCAAAGACTAGGGATAGATACAAAATTGGAAAAAAAAACGCATTATCCAAAGATGTAATACATTTTTTCCTTGGTACGAAATAGAAATGAAACACGATATATAGATAGAAATGTTATTTTGGAAATAGTAGAGCACAAAATGCAGTAAAATATTATAATTTATTTTAATAAATTGAGTGTTTAGTTTTTAAAAGCTATTTAATATCTGTTGACCTCATTTTTTATGCACACATGAACAACAAATACCGAACACACTCGCGTTCGTACAAGCTAATTTCAACACGTTTGGATGGATCACCGGTCAACAAAATATTTCAATTAGGGCTAAAGAGAAGCTTTACAATACGAAACAAAAATGTTCAGTCACCGAATACATATTTAAATGGGTTACATAACAAAGAACAATAAAAAAACACACAAATCCAAGTAAAGTATCCAACTCCAACAATCTATGGTGATAGAGCAAAAGAAAAGATGAAGTTTAGTTCTAAACTGTATATAATTGTATTAGCTTCAAATGATACAAGAGCGAGAATTTATAGTGTTACACATGAAATGATGTTCGTTAGATGAGAAAGCACATGACTTCATCTCCTTAGCC
>CAIGRF010378471.1:14031-25224 GCA_903798235.1 Fraxinus ornus | reverse complement strand
TGAAACGTTATATGAAATTGGATTGCCTTTGTAAATTAAAATCAAATTGAATGGTTATGGTGACATTAAATATAAAGTTGAGTAGACATGGTGACACCAACTATAAAATTGGGTTGCCACAAATGAATTTAACCCTTTATAGGATCATAACTTTCAACCCCATATTTTATCAATTTTTATCAAAACTTGTTAAAATTTAATTAATTATGTTACATGTACATCACAATTTACATATTTGTTTATCAACCAAATAAAAAAAGAATAATACTATCCAACACTAATAGTGTAGTCTAGGTGACTAATATTTTATGGTTTCAATTAAATGAGTCGTCACTCGTGTGACTTTACAATTATATGAATCTATTATTTAAAATACCATTTATTTGACACTTAATTTAAAGCTTAATACCGGTGGTGATTAATAGTTTACTCATAAATAAGGATCAAAGAGCATGTCATCTCATTATCTATCAACAAATGTGTAAATAATTTTTGTACGAGTAGCTTAATTATAAAAGAAATTCCAACACTATTTTTTTGACATCTCATCCACACGTAGAAATGATGTCAATAATGATGTAGCATTTCCTTGAAATAATGGAAAGTGCCAAACTTTGTAGGGCCAGTAATGAATAAGGAGAGCAGAAAATTAGGGGATTCAATGGGTAAGAGTCAAGTTTTTTCAACCTATATCTTATTTGGCTTGTTTACGTGATGATTTTCAATCAAACATCAATACAATGAAATATTTGTACGTAAATCCAAAATTTTTTTCTTATTTTTTGACCATACATTCTCCTAAAATACTATTCAAAACTCATTCTTTTAAAAAAAGAACGAGCACCAAACAAGAGCTTGAATTCATCGTAGTGATCTTAGAAATAGAAATCTTTGTCCATTGTAACAAATATTGTTTATGATGCGTAAAAATTGTTAAAAAAATAAATATGAAACAATAGTTCAATCACATGAAAAACCTTCACTACAAGGATTTTTATTGGGCTTATAAGAGGAGGGGGTTGGGGGGTTCCTTCACAAAAGAGTGTGTGAGTCCTATTTTTATTGATAATATATTTTATAACAGTGATTTTCTAAAAAAAAATATGTAATTAAAAAATATGAATTTTTTTGAATTTAAGTATAAAATTATTATATTTGAAAAATTTATAATTGAAAATAAATTTATATAAAAATGAATTTTTAAAAAATAAAATTAAACAATGATATATAATTAAAGGTGGCTTTTAAGTTGTATGTAGCTCTGATTTATTTTAAAGCAAAACTCTCTAGTTTTTATAATCGTTTTCAATCATACATTAAAATAATAAAATATTTTTTACGTAAATCTATAATTTATTTTAATTGTATGTTTTCCAAAAAAAAAAATTTACTATTCAAAACATATTTTTTTCAAAATAATGCCTATCAAAATATTTTTTCTCTACTTCTTGAACAGTATGAAAAAAAAATCCATTTGGATTAAACTGTGTACAACACAATAAAAGCATCAAGATTGTATGAAGAAACTAAAAAGAACAAGAAACAAAAATCTTTTAAAAAGAACAAAGTTCTCAAACATTTAAATAAAAAAATCCGGAAAATTTGCAATACAACTGTGTAAAATTAGTAAATTACACACACATATAGATACAGAGAGAGAGAGGGGGGCTAACCTTCAGAAGGATCAACGGTGGCATTTCTTGTAGTTTGAGCTCTAGCAGTCTCCAGCAGGAATAAGATCATTAAAACAAAGTAGAAGCTCTCCTTTAGAGGCGGCGGCGCATGAGAACCCAGCTGGTGGCGCGGCTTCTTCATCGCACACCAGTTTCTTCTTCCTATACAAGTTCTTTTGGACAACACAACCAAATATCAAAATTTAGAGAGAGAGAGCACTGATTTGTCGAGTTGGGTTGAGTCTAAATGTTAAATCTCCTCTTCTGCTCATCCTGACATCCCATAGGCTGAGAAAAATACAATAATAAATAATGCAGATATTTCTGACCTAAGAAAAATACAGTATTATCCATGGCGTGCTCACGCGCCACTATTTCGGCGGTCAATTCAAGGGTACTACATGCTTGCGACTCCATCACCATGCATTCATATGTAAGAGCGCAGACCACCTTCATTGGGACACTAATTTTATAACTTTTTATTAAAAATCTACTACAAATTTAATTTTAATCTCCACTAAATAGGGGCTGAAACTTATTTTCCATGTTTAAAAATAATAATAATAAGTTACTAATCTTAAATATAAGTTTGTCAAAGTTTAAATTACTTTTAAATATTTTTACTTTTTCTATGCAAAGTAAAACATGCACGAATCGTCTTATTTTGCCCTTGTTTGATCCCCATTTTTTTAAAATACATTTTTCTCTATTTTTTTTAATCACACGTTCACGCAATAAAATAATATTACACTCAAATCTAAAAAAATTTCTTATTTTTTTAACTACATATTCTCCATCAATCTACTATTCCAAAATACATAAAAAAAAAAAATGTGGCTCATGCTGCCGGAAGTTTTCCATTAAAAAAAGTTTTTTTGGAAAAAAATATATATTTTAGAATAGTGACTTCTTTTAGTATGTGTGATCAAAAAAATTGAGTTTACGTGCAAAATATATTATTATGTAAATGTGTGGTTGAAAATGAAATTGAAAAAAAAAAATGTCTTGATTTATGAAAGACAAACAATGACTAACTTAAAAAGCCATGCACGAAGGGTAGAAAAATTAGTTACAGATACCTTTCGAGAACATCAATTAAAATGCAGAAAGTAAGAAGACTTATCCAACGGTCGAGACTCCTAATAGCATAATATCCTAAAGTAAAATTGTCCAACGTTGATTGCTGCAACCTCTTTAAACAATCACTCCCACGATACAACGATTAAATCGTGTGTTCAGCAATAAAAAATGATTTACAAAACTCTTGCGGGCTGTTCTATTTATCGTTTTCAACCCGTTTTCTGTTTTCAATTTTTCAAAACAGTGAAAACGCGTTTTCTTTCCTATTTTCGAAAACGCGCTTTTGAAAACAAGTGTAAAATTTACAAAGAAAACTCAAAACAACAACGTTTCGAGTGTTTTCAATTAAAACCAACCCAAAATTTTCAAAACGCGTTTTGGGTATTTTCAATCACCGCCAACCACCATTGGAGCAGCATAACCACCACTATTGCCACCCACACCATACCACCAACAACCATCACCACCACCACCACCACAATAAAAAAACGCGGCACCTGCACCACATCACCACCATAAACCACCACCGCAAAAAAATAAAAATAAAAATAAAAATCAGAAAGGACTGCAGATCGATAACAGGAAGAAAGAAAACCACCGCGACCCAACCTTACACCACCACTGCGACCCAACCATTTTCAGCCACCACCGTAGCGTCTTTTGAAGAACGGGGAAGAGAGAGACGAGAGAGAAATATAGGGAAGAAGAACGTCTTTTGGGTTTTTAAATTTTTGAAAATAATTTTTTAATTTTTAAAAACAATTTTTCAAAATGTCAAAAAGAACATATTTTCAACAATCTCAAAATGGACACCTAAAACAAAAAACACAAAACACAAAACTGAAATACAAAGAGAACATCCCCTTAAGTTTTACTTCAAAACAATATCTTAAAAAAATAATAATCTAGATTTGAATTTGTAAAAATTACAGAAGATGAAATGATTTATGTATAATTTTCAAGAAATCGAGTTGTATATAATATATATAGTCCAAAAAAATCCAATAATAATTTGAAGTTAATAAAATAAAACTATTGGTTTTATTATTAACTAAATTATCCAATAACTGCAATATTTAACAATTTTTTATTTTTTTACGCTAACCTCTCACGTAAATTATACACATTTCACCACTCGAGTCTCGACCAACTATCTCGATTTTCAATTATTTCTTTCAAATAAAACGTGATATATATCTAACCGTTCTCATGATGTATGCCTAAAAGCTGACACTCAAAAAGAAGATAATTTAGTGCAACAAGTTTGTGTCAAGAATAATGTTAAGTTTGCATCATTTGATTTACATCTTTATGTACACTTCATTGAAGTTCAAAAAGTGTTGAATTGGAAAGTTTTTTTTTTTTTTTTTAAAAAAAAATGTTCAACCGTGTGTCGTAATGTTAAAAATGATGTAAAAAAAGATGTACATGTAGCATAATTGTCGTGTCAAAATGAAGATTTCCCAATCTAACCTTACAAAATGCTAAAAACCTTTACTACTCCAAGTAAAGCCTCAGAACTTGATCTTGCGTCACATTTTTCATGTTGGAATCAAGTATCATTAGTTGAATGTTTAATATTTATTTTTCTTTATTTAGGTATATATTATTAATATATGGATATGGTAATATATTTTAGTTTGTATTTATCGTTTGAAAATTTAAATAATTAATTAGTGGGTCCCACACTAATTAGAGTGGACTATAAAATTTACAGCCCACTAAACACTGTACAAGCATCATTTTTGTTAAAATAAACTTATCATACATTCTAACATCCAATCTAGATCATACCCATTGATTTCCGTACCATGATATTAGTTTGCCGAGTTGACAATCAAAAATCAAGGTCAACTGAAGATCCCCTTTTTTTTTTTTTCAACAAACGCGAACATTAAAGAAAATTATTCGTTGCTTCCAATAAATAGAATAATCAAATTTTAGAAAAAAAATACATAAATAACAGAAACTCTCTCTTATAAGTCAACCACAACCAACCATTGAGATAAAAGTCAATGCTTTTCCTTTAGTTTCCGTTTCATTTGTTTTTTTTTTTTTGACTAATATTCGAATACATCT
The DNA here is from genome assembly GCA_903798235.1 of Fraxinus ornus. Lineage (NCBI taxonomy): Eukaryota > Viridiplantae > Streptophyta > Magnoliopsida > Lamiales > Oleaceae > Fraxinus > Fraxinus ornus. The sequence continues at coordinate 20,392 of CAIGRF010378471.1, read as the reverse complement.
TTTAAAAATTAAAGAGACACTTTTTACGATTTTTTTTTTTTGTTAGGCATTACCGTTTTTTCTTTTACATTTTTAAGACTTGTTCGAACGGGAAAAAAAAAATTGATTTAATACCTAAACCGTTTCTATAAAGTAATAAAAAAAAAAGGGTTAAAAGATCCTGAATTTCATTTTTTTCCAACCCCTATACGTAATGTGGATTTTCTTGCTTGGTGCTAGATTTGAAAACATGTTTTTATCAAAAATTAAAAATACTGGAACGTGACACTAAACAAACCAAACTGATAAGTGTATTTTATACACTTATTCTGAGCCTAAAATATCAATATTTGGTAATTCTTTTGACAAAATATATTCTAAATTGTTGTATTCTATGTTATATAGATAAACTCAATGGTTCGACGTGGAATTAAAGGTCAAGTTATCCAAAAGACATGCCTGATACCAGTACATCAGAACAATAAGAATATGTAGATGCTGAATGCTGAATGCTTTGGAAGAAGGGAACTGAAAAATATCGATATTTCACCTAAATATTATTATATAATGTGTGTGATATATAGCTGTATTTAGGTTATGAAAACTAAGGGCATTTTATTTTTACCATTTTCAATCCGTTTTCTATTTTTGTTTTTCACAACACTGAAAAACGCATTTTCTTTCCTATTTTCGAAAACGCGTTTTTGAAAACAAGTTAAAAATTTATAAAGAAAATCCAAAGCGAATTTTCGTTTTTGGTGTTTTCAGTTGTAATCAAGCCAAAATTTTCAAAACGCGTTTTGAGTATTTTCAAAACATTTTTCAAAATGTCAAAAAGAACACATTTTTAACAATCTTAAAATGGACGCTCAAAATACAAAACTCAAAATTAATTCGAACTCAAAATATAAAACTGAAACACAAGAGAACAGCCCCTAAAGTTCAACTTCTGTGTCACAGTTTGTTCCACAATCATTGAGAAACAATATCTTACTTGACAAAGGGAGAAAAAACTTCTATATTAATGTTTGGTTTAGCAAAAATAATTGATGAAAATATAAATTAAGATCAATAATTAATTTTAATTATATATTTCTATTTTCTTGGGATCAGCAACTTTTTAACAATACATTTCATCAATTGTTATCAAAACCTACTAAAAATTGAATTTTTACTAAAACCAAATAGAGACTAATTATTATAATTGACCACGTTGCATATGGACTTGTTATTTAACTATAATTAAATTGAGAATTGAAAAATCAAAATGACACCAATAAAATAAAATTATTACAAAAATATTGTGGAATGTTATTTATTTCAAAAACATCGAGTTATATTATAACTGAAGGTGGGGCTCAGCCTCATCATTGAGACGTAAGTGTCGGCCCCATCACTTAAAGTAAGGCCCAGCCCAAGGCTTCATCACTTGGACTAGGACTCATGAGGGTCGGCCTTGAGGCATGAATGTTAGCCTCATCACTTAAACTAGGCTTGGCCCAAGGCTTCATCAGCCTCGATTTGTCCACATGGCTCTTACGTAGCACTGAATCCTGTATTGTTCTTACATACAATCGACTAGGACTCCATGTAAGACGGAGGTATAACACAACTAAAACCTATATTCTTTTTAAAAGAACTACATTGGAAGATAGAACAACGAAGTTATAAAGAGTAGAAAACATACTTAATTCTTCGAAAAATAATAGATTTGAGAATTACATTGAAGTAAAGTATTGAATTAATATAATATTGCTGGTTACCCATCAATCATGGACATTCCATGTCCAATTTACAAAATCATATCATATAGTGTGATAGGGATGCAACGGTACAAGCACTCAATTAAATGTGTATTAGTGTCACCTGACAGATAGATCGATCTTAGCATAAATTTGGATGACAAAAGGAGATAATTAGAGCAATATTCGGTTATAACTATGCCAAATTGAGGATAAAAACCCCATGAAGGATTTCTTAATCTTATTTTTGAAGTTATTCATAGTTTCTTGATATGATTGTAGCAATTGAATGATTTTTTGTTGGACCAACCTCGAAAGGGCATGCCGCCATTTTATTCATGATAACTTCAATAACAGGAAATATCAGCTAGATATTTAATACATTTCATTTAAAAATGGATTTAGTAGTCAAAAACTATAATTCCATTGCATCAAATTTTTCTTTGATAATCAAATTAGAATCGTTGATTACTTGGAACATTTTAATTCTATTAATATATATATGCATCCAGTGTAAATGAGATACAAACAATGAAAAAAACTATAGAAAGTTAGAAACTGTATAAACGTTTTGTGTTATAGAATTACAAACAAATGTAAAAGAAAAGATCCTATAATATTACAAACATACTACTAAGAAAATAATATCACATTATCACTAGAATATGGAAATTGAAAATATTTAACCACCAGTCACCACCACACAATTTTAATTCAAAAGGAATGCTTATTTACTACCAGAAAATACTGCTATACTATTCAATTTCACCTCCCCTCGCCAATAATCTCATGAAGAATGGATTTCGAATCAGTGAGAGGTGAATAAGATGGATCTGTAGTTGCCCTGCTTGTTATGTTTGATGGATCGCTCGGACTAATATCAGTTCTTGAAGTTGAACCATCTATGTTCGACATAAATGTTGTTGCATCACTGAATTTCCAGTCAGTTAGGTATCCGGGCTTCGAAGTGACTGGGGGCACCTCAATGTCTCCAGAAAGCATTGACACCACACGTGACATTGAAGGCCGCAAACCGGGCGATGTTTGACTGCACAGAAGAGCCACTCCTATAATTCTTTTTACTTCGTCCTCGTTCACTTCGGATAATGTTCTATCAACGAGTTCCATTTCTTGGTTTTTCTCATGAAGATTCCAAGCCTGCAAGCATATCGTATTGAAATTAGTAACCACCAAGTCAAAGATGGTGGAAAACATTTAATGACATTTGAAAGTTCGACTACAGAGGTGGGCAAAATTAGGTTTTGCAAACATGATAAAAACTAGAATTCTTTTTCTCATCCTGTCCCCTCTCACTCGTTCCATTAGCCAAGAAGAAAAGTGCTTAAAATGAGAAGAAGATTGAGTTCTTTTATTACTAAGGACCTGTCCAAGATGAGAGTTTCTATTCCTGAGAATTAGGAAGGGGAAAGGNGAAAACGTTTTGCAAAGTTTAGTAATCATTTGAGTGATTTTTAAAGTTTAGTGACCCATTGGATGCATTGCGTAAAGTTCAGTGCCTATTTAGGCAATTCACTCACTATCCAATCACAAATAAGCCACTGTTTGGTACACATTAAAAATTTTCATTTTCATTATTCTACTCATTTTCAATCACAAATTCTTCAATAAAATAATATTTTTCATCACATCAATAACTTTTCCTTCTTTTTCAACTACACATTCTCCATCAATCTACTATTCTAGAATACATTCTTCCAAAATAATGTGACTCAAATACACCGTAAATGAAATGCTATTGGTGGATGTCCAATCTCAAATTTAATGCTAATGGCATGCGTACAAAGTCAGACAATAAGAATATAATTGTATGTTTAATATTTCTAAGAATGAAACTAAGTGTACAAATAAGGTTGACAATCATGTATTGTCAAAATTTAATCTTGTGATGTAGAAAATAGTTTTTTAAAATGAATGAATATGAAGATATTAAGTAGTATGTTGTTAATCAATACTGTCAACAAACATTGTACCTTAACATGATAGACCAATTCATTGCAATAATGCAATGGCAAATGACGCATTAGCACCCCAAAAGTAATGACGTCATAACCCATTATAATTTTTTCTCAAGTGGTAGATGTGGTGGGGAGCGGAGGGGAGAACAACCCTTAGTTTTTTTGGAAAATGTTTGATTAAAAAGTAGGAAAAAAGATATGTGATAACATGAAAATAATTTTTTTAGAGCGTGTGATGATAAATGAGTAAGAAAAATCACTTTTTCAAAAGGTTTTACAAAACAAGAGTTCAATTAAAGAAAGGTGGGCCACCTCCACCTGCCATGATTGAATGTATGAATGGTACATGAACTTCTTCACCTCATATATCATAATCTTACATTAACTCAACTTTGTATTAAAATCATACATCAACTCACAAATCTGTATTATATTCATACATGGATTAATTTCCGTCAGTGAAAACGAATGGAATACTCCGCGTGGCAATGACGTTAAAGATATTTGACAAGCTAATTACGTGAATGGTACATCAACTATATTCTCTCTATCAAAATCATACAAGAACTTCATCTTAGTATAAAAAATATATAGAATTGAATTTTGTATCAAAATCGTACATGAACTTACAATTTTATATCACATTAATAGATAAATTAACTTTTGTATGTCAAAATTAGCAAAATAATCGGCCAACAAATGATGTAAAAGAAAATATACAAAATTTTCTTTTCATTTCTTCTTATTCTGTTGTCTATGATATTAACTTTAGAATTCTCAATCAATTCCAAATGGTTGGATTTTAAAACTGAAACATTTTACTTTCAAATGCTTCGATTGAATGAGAAACTTATTGCAAACACGTATTGCTTAACAATTGTGTGATAGAGCCTGTTTGAAAACCATTTTGGTAGAAAAAAAGAGTTTTGAATAGTGATTTTTAGGAAAGTGTGTGGTTAAAAAGTAGAATATTTTATTTGGTGAATGTGTGGTTGAAAAATGATCATGTAGCAAATCATAAGATAAATTAAAGAGTGTCAAACATGCACAACTCGGGGATTGCGAGCAATCAATTTTGAAAATTTTGTTAAGCATTCAATTGAAGATCATGAAAAGAATTCAACAAAAAAGAGAGTGAACAATTGTGAAGGTATCGTATGATCCTAAAATTGCTAAGAAACTAGAAAACAACAAGCTGGCATTCTCTCCTAGTCACTTCACACGGATCTGAGTAAGTGGTAATATAAGTGAATTTCTCATTCAATTGAAGCATTTGGAAGGTAAATGTTTTAAGTGTTTAAATCCAACCATTCGAAGTTTATTGAGTATTCTAAAGTTTGCCATAAATAATTCATATATGATTTTGATACAAAGTTGGGTTTATGTATAATTTTGATATGGGGATGGTATATGTTTGGTTTTGACACATGGAGTAAAGTTTATGTACTAGAATAAGGCTTCTTGTACAGAAGCCATTTCACATGGGCTTTACAGGCCCCCTCACAAAGGGATTTGTGTAATTAACTAAATAATGTTGCCACTTCATTGTCATGCAGACAGTTCATTTACTATGTGGATTATTCCATGAGTTTTTACTCACAGAAATTATTTCATACATGGATGGAATACAAATTTGTAAGTTCATTTATGATTTTGGTACATGTGATAAAGTTTATATACAGTTGACACATTTAACCCTATCACGATAATCTGCCAAAAAATAACAATTTTTATTCCATATTAGACGGGGCAGATATGAGATGGGTCAGCCATTTTCACCCTGTTCCGTCGGATATTTTTGTTACATTGTCTCATTCTTATACCCGATTAAAGCAGGACGGAGCGGGATCGGGGTGGGCAGGACAGGTCCCCTGCCCTATTTATTTTTTTTATTTTATTTTTTATTTGTTTAATTTTTAATTTTTTTTATATCTTTAGTTAGTAAGTATTATTATTATTTTTTACTAAATTCTTAAAAACAGATTATTTTCCCTTGAAAATGATGATAAATTTATTATTTTTGTTTATAAAAAACTTAGATTTTAAATTAACTTTAAACAAAGCGAGTAGTGGGACGGGGACTATGTTTCCCGTACCCAATTCGGGGTAATGACCTTCGCTTCGTCCCAACCTCCGTTTATCCAACTGGCGGGTAATATCCGCCCCATTTGGGGTGGGGCCCCCAAATATCGGATTGAACATATTTTTTTTTTTTTTTTAGCCACCCCTATTCTATATGTAGTCCCATCCCATGCCTACTTTCGTTTACCTTTCAATAATAATTTCATATTACATTGCGTTCCTTTGCTAGTGTGGTTTGATTTTCAAGAAATAGATTAGTCATTATGTATACCCTACAAAAAAAATTTAAATAAGAAGAATCCAATTATAATAAGTATGTAATTGTACTTGATGGAAAAAAATTTAATACGTGTAATTATGTTGCTTAACTTAGCCCTTGTTTGGACTTTAATTTTTCAAAATTTATTTTCAATCATATATTTTTTCATAAAATAATATTACACGCTAATCTAAAACACTTAACTAAATTATATAAAATATTTATACAATGTGTGGTTTGATTTTCAAGAAATAGAGTAGCCATGTGAGGTTGTTTAGATTCAATCAAAATACATAAAAAAAAAAAAAAAAAAAAATTATATA
>CAIGRF010378424.1:7320-22648 GCA_903798235.1 Fraxinus ornus | reverse complement strand
TAATATAATTAGAAATTAATTTAAAATTAAATATCAATTAAATAATTGAATAAAATATTTATTTAAATAATTGGGAATTTAAAAAAATCGAACTAGGCCGTCGACAGCGACCGAGTCAGTTACTTGGGCCGTCTGGCACGGCCAAGTTCAGATTACTTGACCGTACCAGATGGCCCAAGTAAGAGAATGGGCATCTAGGCCGTCTAAATGGGCATCTGGGCCCAGATGCCAAACGGTTGCTAGACTACCATCTGGCATCTGGGCCCAGTTGCCCGACAAAGAGACACAGCAGCATCTCTCTGGCCGGTGGACCTTTGCAACACTCAATCATCATCCTCCCAACCATTTCACCCATAAATAATTCATTTACAATTATTTCTTCAATGACAATAAAAAACATGTTTTATTTATTCAATAAATTGAGCAATGCTTTGTAAAATAACATATAATGGTTTTAAAAACTCACATTCTTCAAGAGAAATGGCGATTCCGATATAGGTCGTCGATGGTTGGTCATTGGTAAGGCTCTCGTCGTCGGGGTTAAAGAAGCACTTTTCTCTCCTCTCTTTCAGTTACGTGTGGAGGGTAAAAGTGAAAAAACTCTTTACTTTTTAAATTTTATTAGTTTTTTCATTTTTTTTATATATGGTCAACGACTATTTTAAAAAAGTGACGATGTCGGTATTTTCCATATTTCCTCATTTTAATCTCATCCACAAAATAAGTTTTTGGATATTTAAAAATACGGCGCCATTTCATTTTTTTTATACATGGTCAACGACTATTTTGAAAAAGTGGCGAAGTTAAGTGGGTATTTTCCATATTTCCTCATTTTAATCTCATCCACAAAATAAGTTTTCAATATTTAAAAATACGGCGCCATTAGAAAAACCAATAGACTACGGCGATCAACCGTCCGTAGCTACTTCCATCAAAATCTTCACAAAATATTGATTCCGAAAAACGAAAGAAATCGAAAGCGAAAACTTTTGTGTCTCCGATCTCCGAAACTCGTAGCTTTTCTGTCGAATAATTCAATGCGAAATCGGCAATATCATGGCGGAACAAGCGATCGTGAAGAGTTCGTCTGAAAATGATGATTCGAAATTGGAAAATTGTGACAAGAAGAAAGAGGACGTGATATTGGATCCAGAATTCTTCAGTTGTATGCTTCAGCCTTCTCCTCCCAATTCTGATCCCAATTACGTTGGAATCCGCCGCCTCCTCCTCTATCGGAAAGCTCAGTCCAGTGTCCTGCGCCGAAAGGTACTCCTTGATTGCTCCTATGGATATAAGTGTATGCAGCTACGAGTACATTACTTAGTTCAACACTCTTGCATTGGGTAATTTGGACTCCTGTTCGTTATAGATCTGTGTTAAAGGCGTGACAGCGAAAATGCACAAGGCATCATCATTCCATATTTGCTATGTGTATATACGTTTTAGACTAGTGCGTACATGAGTGTCAATTATGTGCGAGATTGCTGATAAATAGAATCAAAAGGTAGAACGCAACTAGTACTTTGTAGACTGTATATCCACTTGAGTTTGGCATATTCTTCATTTTTCTGCTTTGATTTAAATGATGAGATGCCTGTTCTAGAATTCAAATAATCGTTGTCAGTGAATATCATATCAAGGTACTCAATCTGTTGAATTTCTCAAAAACGATAATTCTTTTATTATTGGAAGCAAATTTTCATTTCTTACCACTTTTTTATATATAAATTTAGCATATATTATAAATCAACATAGTAAGAAATTCATTATATGAAAATGTTGATTTTGTGTGGTTTCTTGTTGTAGGATTGGAGATGTAATGGAAAAGGTTATGTTGCCTTCCGTAATTACATTAATAGGCCGAGAAATTGGGAAAGTTCACAAATACCGAGTTACCCGAGCACTCCAGGACAGAGGTGACTGAAATACTACTTTGATTGCAATGAGTATCGACGAATTATTGTTTGTTGATTCTGAAACCTTTTTGTACAAGTTTTTAAAATTTTGAAAGAAATTCAGCTTTACAGTATAAGATTTCTGTTTAAATTTGTGTTCCATACAATTCTCACATCAGTGTAATTTACTGGTTGATGCATCAGTGGACGATGGGTACCATCTCCAAGTCCACTGTCCCATTTGTTTGATGTGGACAGCTGGAGTACGAGCAGGGTATGTGCCATTTCTCCGTTATGTTTGTTGTTCTCTTCAAGTTTCTGTCTTACAATGAATTCTTTGCGAGTAGGGAAAAGTAAAAGGTTGTTAGGGATTCACGAGGCAATATGTGCTTTATACCTGTGCCCCAAGCAAAGAACTGAGACATCTTAAATACGATAACTTTGAGTTGCTTGACAATTGTCTTCATTAGAGTTAGTTAAGCAAACATATAATTAGTACTTGAAAGATTTTTGATAAAGGTCGCATTCTCTATTGACCTGTAGAGATGAAGGAACTCTGTATTTTAACAAATGTATAGCGTATGATTCATTTAAGCTTATTGATCATTGGTGGGGATAAGTCATTGTTTTTGAATAAGACTCTGCCATATTGGCTTCTTATGATGTTTTTAGTTTTCTCTAATGTTCCTCATATGGAAAGTTGAAACTGTGGTATTCATGGTCCTGTGGCTATCATGTTGTACATACACCCATATACATGTATATATGTAATGCACAGACAGTTTTCCCTTTAATCATTTGCATCTAGAATCTCCCAGGTTAAAACTAATCTGAATGTCACATTGAGTCTAGTAAGTTTTTCGCAAATGTAGTTATAGAGAGCAAATGCTTATTGTGATCAATTGGTTTTCAACTTAAGTATTGATGAAATTGTTGTATGGATATCCAATACTCCAGATCGCATTTTATATATGTTCTTGTGATTCGTTGTGAATTATACACTCACATGTCATTCCCGAGAATAAGAAGTGTTCTAGCCTTGTCATTTTAATATGTTTTGTTCTTCCTTTCTCCAAGGATCTACGAAGTGGTAGTAGAGCATTGAGTTTCCGCACAAGTGTCAGTTCAAATGCAAGTGATACTGAGCTCCCACGCAGAAAGGGCGAACCTGCATATTCCTTTGTAGGGATGCACTGCATTTTTGACCAGTGCAAGGCCATGGGTACGTCTTTCAGAGAACAAGACCAGATTATATATTGTTGCTGCCTATTTTGTCTTTATTGAAAATTTTACATTCTGAAGTAACCAGCAGTCATTATTTGTAGTTACGGTCATAAAGTTTGGGCACGTGAGTTCTGATCTGCTTGCTTATGGAGCATCAGATGGAAGCTTGACTGTATGCACTGTTTCTACTTCACCTGCAGTTCTCAAGCAGTTAACGGGACATACAAAAGATGTCACGGGTAGGATTAACTGGTGTTCTTTCTGTAGTAACTTTTCGCTGATCTGCGTTCTGTTCCTTTAGGAGACCCCTTGATGGCTCCATTTGTCTTAATGGAGAACGTATTTTGACTGAACTCAATTTAAATTGTCAACCCTCCTCTGTTAATTTTAAACCCCCCAGACCTTTGTCACACTTTAAAACGTCCACATAGAATATTCAGAGTGAAATATTGGAAGAACCTGGGGCCTCGTGGTGGTCTATTTTTAGCATTTTAATACATGCTCATACATGCACATTTCATGATTCACATTGAGCTAAGTACTCTGTCTACATTGAGTTCTAAAATTTCTATCCTCAGATTTTGACTTCTCAACTAACAATCAGTACATCACATCTTCCTCAATCGACAAAACTGTTAGAGTATGGGATATCTTGAAAGGCCTTTGTATGAGGGTGATTTATGGAATTTCACCTCAACTTTGTATTCGTTTTCATCCTGTAAGTATGTGAAACTTCATGCTATTGTTATGGTTTTTGCCCTGAAAGAATAAAGTTATATTACGTTTTAAGTTTGTTGGTAGTGTCATTTTGACTATTTTACTCATGCAGGTGAACAATAATTTTCTTTCGGTTGGCAATGCAAACAAGGAGATAATGGTAATTCATGTGGAACTTTAACTAAGTGTCCTCTCACTGCTAGCAAATGTTACTTATTGAAATCACAATTATTTTGGTTGGATGTTTCATCAAAACCATGAAACCATTTCCTTTATATCAATTTCTTCTGTTTTCTTTCTTTGGTTGAGGATGTCAGCATTTGTGTGCTAGACACAAAAGAGGACATACCCTTCTTGTAGCGCAGGCTTTTCCTTTTCTCGTGTACCATCCAAACTAGTAGTATCAATGTATTATTTTGTCCTGCGATGTTTAAGTGTCTTGGATGTCGTGCTAACAAATTTTTCTTATTGTTTCTGTATTTATTAACGTGCATCTAGTTAGATGTTTTTCCTTTTGTTAAAATATCAAATCTGCATTCTGGAGATATTATGCCATCCTACAGATTAAATCAAAAGCATTGCTTAATGCCTTTACCTTGCGTAAGACAGTTAACATATTCTCACATACGCACTGGTTTATAACTGGCATTCTAGGTGTTCAATTTCAGCACTGGAAGAACAATCAGTAAAGCGACCTTTGACAGTAAGGTTACTGCTATGGACCATGACCACACTGGTCAGCTTATCTTCTTCGGTGATGCTAAGGTGTGTTAGCTCCTCATGGACTCCTCCACCTCTGATAACTGATTAGCTTTGAACTTCTTCTTTTTCCCCCAAGAGTAAGACATTTTCTTTATAATTGATCGCAGGGATGTGTATACACAGTTAGTATGGATTCACGTACAGGTGCCTTATCTAGGTCTCATCGTAATCGAAGTAGCAGCAAGCATAATTCTCCAGTCACTACTGTACAGTACAGAACCTTTTCTTTGCTCACCCGAGGTCCTGTGTTGCTAACTTTTTCTCAAGATGGAAGTTTGTCTTTCTTCAGGTTGTTCAGTAATATTTGTCTTTTTACTTTCAGATATAATATCAGTATTCTAATACCTTAGATGGCATTTTTGTTTGATGTAGCGTCTCTTTGGAGATAAAAGGTTATTTGACTCTTCGCTGTGCACTTAAATTGGCTCCACGACTGCATAGCATTCGTGCTTCTTTCTGTCCTCTACTTTCCCTTGAGAAGGGAGAATTTATAGGTATGCATGCCAATTTACATATAATCCTTTCTACACTTTTACACCAATTTAAAGAAGATAATGCTTTTGCCAACTTTATGTCAATGGCACTAAAGGCATTCTTTGGATGCTCTTATGGCCATTTGTTGTGTGTTTTGGCTAAGCTTAAAAGTAAAACTTTCTTTTATACAACTTTTTGTTTCAAAATAGTTGGATATGTTATTTTTCTTCTGGCTTTCAACTAAAAAAAGTAAACTTAATTACAAGCTTAGGCAAACACTATATTCGTAATCTTGCCTGCCAAATCCTCTAGACAAAAATTGCACTCTTTCTACTAAAATGTTAATGCTTTTACAAGTTTATTCATAAAATATGCACAAGAACATCCCGTTCTCATTGACGCTGATCTGTACATCAATGAAGTTGCCGGGAATGAAGATGCTAATGTCTATTTCTACGATTTAACTCGACCAAAGCATACGTGTGTAAACAAACTACAGGTATATCTCAACTTCATGATTTCATCCAAGGTCTTGTTCGACCTGCTTCATGTATTTTAATGATTGGTAATTACTGCAGGGTCATGGCTACCCGGTTATAGGCGTTGCTTGGAACCATGGAGAGAATTTGTTGGCTTCTTCAGATTTTGGTGGAACTGTCATTGTATGGAAAAGAGCAAAGACAAGTTGAAAGTGACTCTGTAATTGTTTTACTTTTGACGGGAAAAGGCGAATCCAAATGAATAATCCATTGTTTGATTTTTGTATTGAATGTAGCCTTGTTTGAGTCCCATTTTTCAATAATACATTTTCTCCAAAACTCACTTTCAAACATATATTCTGTTAATAAAATAATGTTACACGTAAATAAAAAAAATTCTTAATTTTCAACAGCGCATTCTCTGGGACTCAAAACAAATGCAGCCATTTTTTATTTTATTTTTCGTTAACTTCTGAATTTTGGCTTATTATGAGCTGAATATATTCAGTTTTATATTTCTAATAATGTTAAATGTTCATCCAAATTGTAAATGACATGCGTTGGTAAATCAGGCGTGCACTAATAATTTTTTTGCAGTTCTCTGTATGAATGCGAAGGTTTCGTTTCTACTTTAACATTAGAAAATTTCAATTTATGAGGTTAACAATAAATCCGTTGTAGTCTAGTTGGTTAGGATACTCGGCTCTCACCCGAGAGACCCGGGTTCAAGTCCCGGCAACGGAATCCCATTTTTTGCATTTAAAAGCAGTTGAATTTAACTTTAAGAAAATTGTAGCGGGATCATTAACGTTGGTAAAAAGTGCAGATAGATCCTCAAGCTTTCACTTTTGTGACAGAGTTGGTCCTCTTAAGTCTTAGTTGTAGAGGTTGGGAATCTATTTGCACTTTTTGTAAAGATTAAAGACCCCTGCTACAATTTTCCCACATTTTGCTCCTCCGGTACTGCATAGCAAGTGATCCCAAGCCAACACAAACGACAAACTATAAGAGCTTAAAAAAAAAAAAAATTAACCAATTCCGAATTTTACACAAGCAAAAAGCCTGTGTTGACAATAGGGTTTGCATTGCAAGAACAATCACAATTACAAGCACCTACTGTGTGTTTCTCTCAAATAACGATAAATCAATTAATATTTTGTTGAAAGTCACATAAATAACCATCTTCATGCTTTCTAGATTAACCATTATATTGCCTTTTGAGCAAGTTCGTGTATTGGAAAAGCCTTAATAGTTTTGCTTTCAAGGAATTTTTTTAATAATCACGTATTTTTATTGATATTAATAACATAACAACAAAATACATTACAAATAAGGTAAAATTAGTGGTTTTTATTTCATGAATTGTGATATATATTTCACCATAATTTACAAATTTACAGACTCGATGATACTCACATACTTTAGCTGCAAGTTCAGGGTTATTTTCACACATTCTGCAAGAAACTACTGCTAAAGTTACATTACACAATGAACAACTTCTTTTATGAAGATTGCCTTCTTCACTTCAAAAGCAAACCGTGTACAGATAGTACGTTAGAAATGTTACTGGTTGCAATACAGTAAAGTACAAAAATAAAATTTATCGACTGATCGAATCTCGTGAAAGCACGATGTCCTAAAGCGAAATTGTACGTCGATAACTGCTGCGACCTCTGTGAACAATCACCTCCAGGATACAACGATCAAATAAACCAATTGTGCAACAATCACAAATGATTTTTCAGAACTCTCAAGTGTACTCCAAAAAATATGTAAAATTGAAAATAATTTTTTTTCCCTGAATAGGAAGATACAATTTCGTTTTTTGTTATAGTTTTCTATTGCCCAAATATGTGTTTATATAGGAAAAAAAATGATGTAATTTCCTCTACCATGATCCATTATTAGTTACAATTTTTATAGCTAGTGGTAATGGGGTTGTTAATACTGGACAGTTAAAATAGTCATATTCTACTGGTTAGTTGATCTATTAAATAATTTCAAAAATAATTAAAAAAATAATTATTATTAGAATCAAGGCCCAATCAAAAACTTTTAATATAATGCATGAGGTATGACTCAAATCCCTGACCTCCCACACAAATTCCACACTTTTTACCAGTTGTGCACTTCGTCTTAATTAATTATTTCTTTCACATATTATATTTATTGTATAAATATCTAACAGTAAAATGTCATCTTCATTCAGGTACTAGTGACTGATCTTCGAACAAGAGAAATTCTTGATGCATCCCCACCAAGTTCCTCGAAAACTATCAGTAAATTTCGTGTAGGCTTCAACCAAGACCGAGGGACATGATACCTGAAAAAAAAAAAGTTTGAGAAAGAGACTCGGCAAGCTAGGACTCTTTGGTTAGAAAAGTTCTATTTTTGACTAAAACACTAATTACACGTTTAGGAAGGTGGATTGTACGGCACCGGACAAGATCAAGAAAAGAACTCAAAAATCTTGTTCATTATGTTGTCTATTTCATCTAACCAAACATGCATTAAGAAATTTCTGTACCATCTTTGTGTCGGTTTCCCACAACCATATTGGCACTTCGCTTGTCGATATGTTCCTGTATAGCTGCATTCACGGCATTCGCCTTTTGCATAGGCAGTCCAGTATCTTCCTATGCTCTGTCCATTGATCCACACTTGACCTTTGCCCATACTACCCAGGTCCAGTGCCAGAGGCTCGTTCCCTTGCGGTGCATTGAAGTAAGCCTGCAAAGTTACAATAAGAATTGAAGACAAAAGGTGTCGCACTAAATTTTCAGGATAAGGCCTATAGGCAGATGCAGTACAAGTGTAGAACCACTTGACCGTGAATCGAACTTCAATCCCTCTTATCATTTTGATGACAGAAATGACCAATACATGACTCCATATATTTCGCCATTCAGTACTCCTATGAGTGAATTCATAAACTTGCCAGCACTCTCGTTAAGCTTAAGCTAATATTTATACCTTGTACCATGTTAGTGGCTGTTGCTTGTTTGCAGCCAAGGACCCTCGTGTCCAATCAACAGATGATATTCCACTCGGAGAAGCCAAGTTGATGGCTTCCCCTTTGAGCCCAATCTGGAAAACATAAACACGTTCAATCCAAATTTATGAAAACTAATGCATCATTAGATGAAGAGAAGCAAGGTAAACCCCTCACCCCCTCCTCAGCTAAAAAATGAAAAAAGGAAAGAGTAGATATATTGATGAACCTGGTATGACCATTTCTGCCAGGACAAGTCCCTTGTTCCATGGTCTAGTCCTTTTAAGACAACTGGTCCCTGGATTCCCGTGCCCCACGTTTCAAAGCGATGGCCAACATTCTTCATGAACAAAATAGAAGCAATTTTTTAATTTACATGTGAATTTTGTAGCAGAAATTTAGGTACATAGTCTAATACAAAACTAGGCACTACAGATCTTTGTGAAGGCAAAAAATGATTTTCTAACAATCGCGTATTTTCTTTTTGAAGTTGCATTCTTGCTAATGAAGTAATGGTGAGTACGACAAAGGCAAAGGTCAGGTAACTAACCGGCAATCCAACGGTAACACTCAGAAGTGAAATCCTGTTTACTCCAGCGTGTAAGGGGATATCTTTAGTGTAAGGAAATGTTTTGTATTCCCTAGTTCCAAATGCTGATCCTGTATTAAGTAGCATAGTACATTTTTTGTTAAGATAATTAACTAACATAATTTCTTTCCTTTACAGATTCTGAGCTTTTATTCATTTTCACCCTTCATACCTGATAATTGTCCATTAGTAAACACATGCAGAACATGGCCTGCTGATTGCACCACGAGAGTAGGATTTCGACCCTCACGTAAAAAGGATTCAGTTGGACTTATCTCAACGCTGCAAAGTTCATTTTGTATAAACTTATTCTGATTCATGAAAATGAATTTTTCAATGAACATTGCTCTGGTTAAATTTTATCCTTACCTGGTTGTGTACCACAAATAATCACTGGAATCTCTAGTGACGTTTAATTGTTCCAAAAGACCAACAACTGTGATTTTTGAATCAACCTCCGTAGCAGATATGTCTTCACTGAATGTTTCCCAAGAGAACATTTGCACATTCGTAGGCAACAGTTGAGCCTGTGGTGTTTTAGCTACAACCTTGATTGGCAGAAACCAATTAATCAGTATCAAGTATTAGTGTAAAGAAACCACTGGTCAATAACGTGCCTTAATTTATATGAATCACGGGTGTCCTATAATGTGATCAATTGTTCAAGCCATGGGACTTCAAGAGATGTATTGAACAAAATCTAGTGAGAACCTTTCTTGAAAATACTTCCACTCAGAATGGTTTCTCCAAACTACTACATATTATACGTCTTTAGTCTTAGATGAAAACATGGAAGATTTCAAAATAATAAACAATATTGAGTAGTCCACGAAACAAGATACCAGAAGACGTCCCTCAAAAACACAAATATAAGAAAGAAATATCAGCAAAATTATGTACAAATCTCTTCTAGTCAGCAAAACATAATCTGCCTAATCCAAGCATGATCAAAACAACTTACCGTGGCAGTATTAAAAATGACATTTTTGCAATCAGGAAGAATGCTAATTGACCAAGGTGGCAGCTCATAGTGCATGTTATTAAATTTCACCCTTGCAGATTTATCCCAGTGGAAATTTGAGAGAAAAGCTGCACACTGTCCTGACTTGGAAGAAAAAACATGTGCCTGGAAATGGAAGCATTGAGCCATTACATTTACATGTAAGAAAAAGCAGAAGATAATTACAAACACTAGAAGCTTCAATGACGTATGCATAAAATCTCAAGTGTCAAGTAGAGTTGTAGTCCTCCCATCTCTCCTTCCAAGAAGGAAAATGTGGTTCATATTAAGGTCAATAGATGCTTATGTAGGACAGTATGGATCCCACTATACAGTCCACTTATATTATAGGGGTTCTTTGGGAATTATATTTCTGTATTAGGTATCTTACTCTATATAAACAATTCTAGGGGGAGCCATTTTTCATAGATAATATAAGAGAGGTGCGAGAAAATCCTTGTAATTTCCTTTATTATAGTGAAATTTTGGAGTGACTACTTGATGTAGCTCTGTGAACAACTATAATAATGTATGTTACTTTGCGTTTTCGTGTTTCCTGTTTCCTGTTTTGATTATTATGGCTTTCGGAATTTGACATTAGGTCATCAATCCATAACAGCTTATTCAACAATGAACCTGTTCATAGTTTCCCAAGGCCGTGACAGTAGGATCAGCAGAAACCAAAGCTGGTTCGCATAACTTTATCGCCCTATGAAGCCCCTTCAAATGGTCATATTTTGGCTGCCTAACCAAGCCTACTCAAATGAATAGTGAACTAAATTAGTCAGCATATCAAATTGTAACCAAACCTTTCTTCCCAGATCTCAGGATCAAAAGTCAATGCTCCATTTTCTTACCATATTCATCAATAGGAGCATCATAGTCATAGCTGGTAGTAATGAAAGGACCTCCCGAAGTTCGTCCAAAGTTGGTTCCTCCATGATACTGATAGGACATCGAGAACAAGTTCAATATGTAGTGAACTGGTTATAATATGGTGTAAAGATGATCCATGATACTTCAAATAGTAAACAACAAAGAATGGTTAAAATTTGATTTAGCCCCTGTTCAGTAATATATTAAATCTGATTTTAATCCCAAATCAAAGTCAAGAATTAATTTTAACCATCATTTCATGAAATCCACAACTTTTCAAACACACATTTAATCAACTTTTATCAAAATCTACTAAAAATCTAATTTTAATCTACACGAGAGGTGATTGGAACTTTCAGAAGATTGCATGCTAATGAAGTACAGCAAGAATCTTTTAGTGAACTCATAGATCTCCTAACCAAATAATATTTTTCGAAGTCTATGAAATAAAATTGCATACGAGTTCCCTACTGTAAAACATGGTGAAAAAAAATAAATAGATAAATTGGAGGAACTGTGTCAACCATGTAGTAGTTCACAAAAGAGCCTCCTTTCTGAATGAATCGGACAACTGCAAAGGCCAAATCTTCTACTGGACGATGATGAATTGGACTCCCAAAATCTTCAAACCTTGAGAAAGAAAGAAGTTTAGCAGCATTTCATTACAAGGAGCAAGATTTAGGAGACATCGTGTGCATATTTGGAATTTAGTATTGGATTGTACTAGACAGTACAACAGACAAAGATTTAACCATTTTCTTTCATTTTAATACTGTCGAGTTACTCCAGTACTATTTAATCCACCTTGCCACATATGCCATTGATATTTAACGTACCATCCGGTCCAAGCCTCAGTCCATAGTGTGGGCTTATAAGGTTTGTTTGGAGAAAAATAATCACAATAAAAGCCATTGCAAGAATTTATCTGACAAGAAAATTAAGGGCAATCAGTTCGAATACAATATCCAACCCTGTATAAGTGGATAAAAATTTGTTGAAATGAGTTCAGTCAGAATACAGAATTTTGAATAACTCTTCTGAATACATAAACTTCCAATGAAAGTTATTCTTAAAGAAATTTCAGAAGGGTTGTAAATTTCCAAGAAATTAAGAGGATAGAAAAAGATTTTATGATCGATTCAAGCAAATATCGGCACAAAAGATACTGTAATTGGAAGCAAAAAACAGGTATAAAATATATTACCACTGGATCTGGTGCATCATCTTCCTTACACATAACCCACGGAACCCCGGTGCCTAATTCAATGGCCATCTTAGCAGCCCAAGTCATATATGCACTACCCGCAGCACCAAAATCCTTGCTTACTAATCCGTACTCATTTTCAATCTACACAGTTATAACAAGATACAAGAGAATATAGGCTATTCAGATTAACAAAACATTGATCAAATCTGTTAAAGATATAGGATTTCCCCATATTTTCTCATTACAAATATAGCAAATATGGGACCCCAAAATATTGTCCTCGTCAGAAGCTATTATGCAAGTATAAGTACGTATAAAGAAAAGGAAAAAAACGTACCTGAGATAGAATGATAGGACCACCTTGAGACTGAAACAATCTTTCCTCCTTCATCATTTGGACAATTTTCTGGGTAAAACTCTGCATTGCTTTCTACAAACACCCCACCAAAAACCACTTAAACCGTCAAAATTTAAGTCATTTACTGGAAAGTGTTCAAATTTGACATTTTAAAAGGAATTTCACAAATTATCAAAATGTGTTAACACAAACAGAGAAATGGACCTTGAAAGGTTCATTATCAGTTCTGAAGCTAATGCCAGGAACATACTTCAACCAAACCGGAAACCCACTGAAACCCAAGAAATTAAACATTGAATAAGAAATTAGAATCAAATAATTGAACAAATCTAAGCACATTTTTTTTAGAAATTTAACTACCCAAAGTTCCATTCTGCACAAACATAAGGCCCAATGCGAAGATGGAGGTACAATCCTGCTTTCTGAACCAACTTTATAAACCGAACCAAATCATATCTTCCCTCGAAATTGTACTAAAAATCCATAAAATTAAAGACATTAATAGACAATTTAATTAAACAAAACACAAAAACCTATGAAATAATGCAAGAAAACAGAGAAAAAACAAACAAACAAACAAAACGAGAGCATGGTACATTGCCAGGAGACGGTTCGTGGAGGTTCCAAAAAACATATGTGTCTATAACATCCAATCCTCCTCCTTTAGCCTTCTGTATAAGCCCCTCCCACATCTGCATTATACATACTTTTCTTTCATCAACAAAAAAATAAAAAAAAAAAAAAACCGTTCAAAAACAATAGAGATTTTTGTACATCAGGAGTGCTTCTTGGATAATGAATGGAGCCAGATAAAAGAATTCTCCTTTGGCCATTAATAATAAGAGATTTCTTGTCATAAGTAACACTGCAATGTGTGAACTGTACAGCTGAAATCAACAATGCACAGAGCAAGAACCATTTGGAAGCTGAGAGAGCTTCCATATTTTTTTATCTTTTTTAAATTAAAGAGAGAAAAAGAGGGATTTTCTTCTTTTGAATGGAAATAAATGCCTAACAGAGAGAATTTTGAAGAACTAAAAGGGATTTTGATACCACATTTCAGATCCTGACAAATGCTCAGAGACTAAGGAATTTGAGCATCAGTTAAATAATGAAATAATTGTGTGTACACTTGTATTAATGAAGTTGGCTCCTCTCTTTATTTTTCTTTTTTTGGTCCCATATTACTTTTCACTGTTTCTATGTCCCTTTACTTCCATTGCATGCAATCTTGAAGAGACGATCTTGGTCTCTTTACACTTCACTTTTTGGTCTTTCTTATTTTTTTTCTCTTATATAATGTTTAGCCGTGTTTAAAAATCGTTTTTAACGATTTTCTTTTTCGTATGGTGTATACAGGAAAGTTGTATCTAGAGTGTAGCCATAATATTACGATGTCAATGGTTTTAGAGTGAACGTAACATATAAAAGAAAAGAGTAAAGTTGAAGCATAATCATTACATTTGTTAAAGTATACAACCGGACTGCACCATTCTTTCAAGTATTGGAGAAGTTAGAGATTTTGGTATTTTCTTGAATTTGAATGATGCATTTTGGATGAGTATACATTTAAAATGAGGGCTTTGAGTGGTAGATAAGTAGATACTATTTATGAGTTCATTAGAGTGTGTGGTTGAAAATTAAAGTTTAATCATTCATAAATTGATTTATAGAGTTTGCCAAACGGATGCTAGATTAGTTATGACTTATGGCATAATTTTAGTAAGAGTTTTAATTTTTTGCATTATGCAGATGGAATAGGTAAAAAGGTCATTGATTTGGTAATTGAAAGGGGTCGTTTATTTGAGTTGGTAGCTAGTTTACATCATATAATTTCGAGACGTACAATATCTCAAACGGCTGTTTTTAGTAAGTTATTGTGTATACTCAACGGTCTTTTTCTAATGCTACCTTAAGTCATTAGCATTTCAAGACAAGCATCGTGGTTGAAAGTATCGATATGATTCACGTTAAAATACAAGTTCCTCACTCGAAATGGTTTTATAAATGACAATTAATGATTTCTACATCAATTTAGTTGGTCGAAAGGTCAGCAGTGTAACAGTTGAAGACTTGGACCATATGATTATCAACTACATCTTTTAAGTTGTACCAGCTATATCAAAATGATGCAAAATTCGAATTCAACTTGAATTGAAAGAAACATTATTAATCAATTTAAGGATTGTATCTGTCACGGCGGCAACAAAATATCATAACTTCTATTATTTTAATCGCCATTTAATTAGCTGGAATGCACATCTACTTTAAAGGACAGGTCATAACAAATATCAATGGAGGTATTTTCAATATTTTCTAGTTAGACAAAAAGAAACACAATAGTCTAAGCAAGACTTTTTTATTGTTAATAATTTCATTCCAAAATCCCTTCGATCGAGTCCGTCGCACCGGGCTTGCTTAGTGCGATTTCTCTCCTGTGTGGTTTGCGGGCTACTACACATGAAACGAGGTTTACTTAGTGCGCACTCACAGATAGTAGCTGCAGATTCCTACGTCAACCAAAAAATAAAAAAAAAATAAAAAATCATCCCAATATTTGAATAGAAGTGACAACAATTCGTCACGTATACAACTGCCGTTTTCACCTAGCAGGACGGTGCTTGTATTTTTTTTTTCTTCACTTCAAATTCAAAAAATAAAATAAATCTTCTTACTTAAACTGTTATATGCGTCTGAGTTCTTAATTGTGAGCTTCATGTTACGCCTATCACTTGGACAGATAGACCATCAATCC
>CAIGRF010378411.1:0-10560 GCA_903798235.1 Fraxinus ornus | reverse complement strand
ATCACTAATAATTTCACTTAATATAGAATAATAAACGTTTGTGTAAATGAGAAAATGCTTACTTTAAATATTTAAGCATTTAGAGGTTTAGAGAAATGAAACATTAATAAACTAATAATGCGATAAATATTAAACAAACAAATATCACTCATTTTTCAAAATAATCTATCCGATAAATTATGAGATAAAATTGTCACTTATAATTAGTTTATTGGTTTCATGATGAGAAGAATAAGTTGTCAGTTTTTTTTTTTTAATGGGCCGGCTCATGCCGTCCGAGCCGCCGAACCTTTTTGTCATCCCTACATCAAACCAAGTAAGGCACATCTCTTCGACAAACATACTTAGGCATAACACATACATAAGAATTATTACTGATTTTAATTTCACGTATGTAGCCACGTCTAGTAATACAATTCCTCGAGCGCTTGAAAGCTTGCACGATAGCAACGAAAACTATATATATATATATATTTTAATCACCTGCAAGCTATCATCATATAGCAGAGTGGCACTCAACAATATATACATTATCTTTGAAACAAAGTCCAGAAAAAAAATGTTCTACAATTCAATGAATGATCAGAGGTAGAGGCGCGAGAGAGAACAGAAGAAGCTTCGACTGATTTTGGATTCTTCAATTTTGGTGGCCAGAGTTTTTTAAAACTATTTTTGGGTCGATCGCGTCAGATTTAATTTTGGGCTAATTTTTTTTTTGATGGACTGAAATCCTGGAAAGCGGAAGTTAAATTGGCTGAATTTTTTTTTTTTTGAGACGGGCACTAAATTGCAAAACACACTTTCAGCAATAACCAATGCTCGTTAAACTTAACTTTAACAACAGACATGGAGGTATTAACGTGTATGGCTTCAGGCAGAATTCTCCGTTCCTGAAACTACGATATCCATTGCTATTTCTTTTTATTAACGGAATGTTAGCAACCACAAATCCTTTGTTAATTTGAGGGTCACTGATAGTTATCAACGGATCGCGTCATAGGTAAAGAATAAACATTTTACCAACGAATTTTCCATTGGTAAAGTACGAACATTTTACCAATGAAAATTCCGTTGTAAAAAAATCTTAATTATTACCAACCGATTTTTTGTTGGTAAATGTCTACCATTACAATTGGTAAAAATTTGTATTGTAAATAATGGCATAGGTGTGAAGCGTAGCCAAAAAGAAAATAAAAATTATTTATTTATTTATTATTGTTAATAATTATAATTTTTTTTTTAACTATTAGTCAACTGAATTGAAATGTCCAAAAAGTTGCTTAATCAATTGTTAGACCATTGGCCATCTCCAAAGATTTTGTTGGAACTTTCGATGTGGGATAAAAATTCATTCGTTTGACATTATTAAAATTGATTAATATCATCAACGGATTTTCCGTAGATAATATGAATTAATCTTTACCTACGGAATATTCGTTGGTGAAGAGGCCAATTTTTTTTCATTTTAAAAAAAAATTAATTATCCTTCACCTACAAATATTCCATAGGAGAATGTTTGGATTTTTTAATTATTAAAATTGATTGATATTAGTAACGACAATTCTATTGGTAATATGAAATATTCTTTCACCAACGGAAAATCCGTGTGGTGAAAGGTTAACACATTTTTTTAGAATAAAAGTTGAATTACATTACCTACGAGAATGCTGTTGATAAATGCTAAGCGTATTAAACAATAACATTAGACATGAAGCATCAGTTGGTGAAGAGCTACGACTTTTACAAACGAAAATTCCGTTGGTGATTTTCTTAATTAAAAATTTAATACTTTTATCAACAGATAGTCCGTTTCTGATTACCAACACATACAATCCGTTGGTAATTATCCGTAGGTAAAAAGCTGATTTTTAGTAGTTGTTAAAATATGGGCTTAAACTTTTTTGCAACACAACGCTAATGTTGAACACGATACATTAGCAATAAGCATTAAAAGAACATTGTCAAATCTCAAACGAATTAGCCAACCACAACATTTATTTATGGACTAGCAATATGAAATTAATGAATATTGTTGGTTGCATGTTGCAAAAGATCCTTTTTTTTTTTTTTTTGGAGTGAATCTTCAGAAGAATAATAATACTTGATAGATAAAAATTATGCTTATTCGAAGCAATAGTATAATATTCTCATTAATTTAATGAAGTTGCACTCTTCAGAAGCAACGGTCCAATTATAGTCTAGTATATCAATTTGTATAAAATTGTAACTTCTCAAAAATTACAAAATAATATTCTTCGAAAGTATATATATTTAGAAACTTATATAGAGTTAAAGAAAAAAGTTATAGACGATGATATACAATCAATCTTATAAAATACAATTAAACTATTTGTAAAAAATATACTTATTTAGATATTAGGTTCGACGAAACTATAAACTTTAATAAATTCACAAATATTGAAAGCACTTTATATTTGAAATATCTCGAAAACTTGATGTATGGAGTTCACAATTTTTGAATGAAAAGCATGCTAATATTTTTTTATACATTATTTTAAATAAGAAGAATAATCGTGTTGATAACATGTTATAAATTAAAGAGAAAAGAAGAAAATAGTTAGAGTCGATAGACTTGTTTGTGTTTTATTGAGAATCAAGACTCTATATTTATAAGTTACAACTAGAATGTAAGAGCACAATGATCATTCATAGATAGTAATTGATTTATAACATAAAGTTGGATATTTTTAATTAATGTCACATAATGTGTAACTTTTTCTTTAAAAAGTCATATAATGGATTTTTTTTTTTTTTTTTTTTATAGAAAAGTGCACTCACGAGATGTTTATTAACTTATTTGAAAATAAGAGAAAAGATCTACAATTAAAAATCCAAATTACTCAGCGTGGCATTCTAATGAAATTTACACATTATGCAAGTAAATGATCAAAACAAAAACAAGAGAGCACAACACCGAATTTTTAAGTGGAAAAAATCCTCCAATGTAGAGGAAAAAAATCATAGGGCAAATCTGGCCAAATCTACTATAATGAATCGAGATTACAACGTTCAAGTTTATGCCTAAAACTTGAGTTCTCAATAAATTGGAAATACAAAGATGATTAATCTCTAAGAAAAAAATAATCTCACAAAAAACCATCAATTTGATCTTTAACATGTGAGATACCCACTTTGAATGCTACACATCTAGAGTGCCCAAAATACACTACCTAGAGAAGTCCTCAATTTGTATTGTGTGGAGAAAATACTTGTGTGAATCCACACCTAAATAATATTGAAAGACAAAAAACATTTTCACAATTTACTTTCTCTCCACAAAGTAGCCCTTGACTCTTTGCCTTTCCTCTTGTGCAAGACAAAATCAACCCGTGTTTTTCAATATGTGCAGCTTCTGTTTTCAACTCACACAGAAAGCCACAATTAGAAGAAGCAATATATACCAAATGTGACCTACAATCACATGGAAGTGGATTTGGGCCTTTTTACCTCATGTGCTGGAAGCTAGCTTATATAACAATATCCCCCTCTAGCCCACTGAAGAATGAGATTATCTTCTAACAAATTAGTTAGAGTCCATGCCGGCCAGTCCGGTACAAAGCTCAAGCTTTTCCCTAGTCACCACATTTGTCATCATATCAGCTAGATTCATTTCAGTATGAATCTTTTCTAACAATATCAATTCTTCCGCCACTACTTGTCGTAGCTAATGATATCTTACATCAATGCGCTTCGTCCGACAATGATAAGTAGCATTCTTGCTCAAGTCTAATGCGCTTTAACTGTCGCTATTAACTATACACCCATCTTGCTTCAAATCCAAATCTTGAAGAATTTGCTTCATCCAAAGTATTTCTTTCATTGCTTCAGTTGCTGCAATATATTCAGCCTCAGTTGTAGATATGGGAACACACTTTTGACTACCATGAGACAACTCCCCCTGCAAAAGTAACCAAGTATCTTGAAATTGATTTTCTACCATCAAGATCACCGGCCATATCTGCATCTGTAAAGCCCTCCAAAAGTCAATCACATCTTTGAAGTACCACTCAAGCATTCAAAGTTCCATTTCACTGCCTCCCAATGATCTTTACCGGGATTAGCAAGAAACCTGCTGACCACCTCAACTGTATGAGTTTTGTCTGGACATGTACAAACCATGGCATACATCGAACTCTTGACTGCGGAGGAGTACGAAATCTCTACCATTCTTTCTTTATCTTCCTTCTTAGAAAGACAAGTCACCTTAGTTTGAATTGACTACCAAATGGTGTCCTACCTGGTTTAACATTCTTCATGTTAAACCTTTCTAGCACTTTTTATACATATTTCTCATTTAATAATCATAACTTTTAGGTCTTCCTATCACAACGAATATGCATCGCTAAGATTTGTTGTGCTGGTCCAAGATCCTTTGTGTCAATTACTTGAACAAATCTACCTTCAAATTGCGAATCAACGTAACATCTTGCCCCACTATCAACATGTCATCTATATATAGCTCAGAATAATCGTGTTGATTGTTATAAATTTTATCTAAAATTACATACAAAAAGCCAAAAAAGTAGTAAAAGAATTAGCTCAACCTCATCTCTCCATATCAAGAATGTACAAATTTTTCAAAATCCATTTTGTGACAACACTAACATGGAAACTTCAATTATCTAGCATTGAAGACAAGATTTAAACAAATGCAAGTAGCCCTCAAGTTAAGAAAAGAGATTAGTTCAAGTCTGGCCACCACTCGTGCAAAATATTTGATCACAAAATAAATCTGATGTTCTCCACAAAAGGGCGTGTGTTAACAACAAGAATAACGACTTAATTAGAAGAATTGTTTACCATCATCCAAATTCATATCATCCCATCCAAAATCCAAATTTTAAACATTTTCAAGAGATGATGGAAACCTAACAAAAAGAGATGGAGAGTGTATAAAAATCACCTTGATGACAGGCATTTGGCCGCCAAACATCAAAATGACGCCCCCTAATGTTAATAGCATTGAACTTCTTAAAGCTCACAGCACAATCCCCTCATTGCAGAAGGAATTGTCATAGGACTTGGAAGAGCCAGACCATAAAAGCTAGCTAATGTGGTTTGAGAACCCAAGCCTATATAAAACACACAAAGGAAGCCTATACTTCTGATGTGGGATTCAGATTCCCATAAATCCCACTGAAAATGATGACAAACCACCACTCTTTTGACTAGACGTCCAGGTCGAGCAGGTGCCCATACACCCTAAGTGGTAACCGAGACCAAAAGACATGATGCCTGCTCTATTACCATTGTCATAGGACTTGGAAGAGTTAGACCACAAAAGCTAGCTAATATGGTTGGAGAGCCCAAGCCTATATAAACCATACAAAGGAAGCCCATATTTCCGATGTGGGATTCAAATTCTCATAAATCCGACTAGAAATCATGATAGGAATGCATTGCCCAAGACAGCCTCCCCAAGTCCCTTCTCGAGGCTCCGAGCCTTTCCCACGAACATAATCGAAGGGAAGTCATCCAGGGTCTTGAGAACCGACTCAAGCTCTCTAGCATTCAGGTATTCCGACAGCTGCAGTGGCTTCTTCGACTTCGAGCTGTCCAACTCCCATTTCTTGGAAGGAGCCTTGGTATCTACAGTGGTAGTTGCTGCATTGATGCAACGGGTGGTGTTGGCTTAAGTGACTTCGATTTTGAGAGAATGGGATTTTTGGAATTTGAAGAGTTAGCATCATGGACGGCTGAGATGTGTTTGACTGTGGATCTGACGACAAGATTGGAAGAATTGGTGTAAATATGATTTTAGGTTTGAGGAATGAGAAGACATTTGTTGGGAATCAGAGAGTTATGCAGAGAGCGTCATTAGGGTGTGTATGAGAAGACCGATGGTTGTACCTGAGGAAATACAAGGAATTTACTCATTGACAGGCTATATTTCCATACTGGCCTTTGACAACTAAAAAAAAAGCTAAATGTATAAATTGTAAATGAAACACCAAAACCCAAAAATATCCCTCATTCAACCAATAATTAGCCATGTCAACGAGCCGAGCCTAATTGAGCTAGGAGCCGAACTCGAAGCACAGGCTCATTTCGGGTCCGAGTTGAGTCGAGCCTAGCCGAGCTGAGCAAAAGTCCGGCCAAAAAATGAAGCTCGGCCCGAGCCTTAGCGAGTCGAGCCGGCTCGTTTTTTTTTTTTGCTGTCAAAAGGCAGCTTTAGCTGCCTTTTGACAGCTACACATGCGCACACAGGCATCTGTAGCTGCCTTTTTAAAATTTAAATTTTTTTATATTAATGGCAGCTATGTTAGCTACCTTTTCAAAAAAAAATTATGGGTAGCTTGTATGGGCAGTTTCGGCTCTTGACATGAGCCGATCCAGTCTCGAGCCGAAGCCCTAAAATGGGGCTCGACCCAAGCCTCAACTCTGTGTAATCGAGCTCGAGCTGGGCCCGGCTCGGGCTTTTTTCGGGCTGAGCCCGAGCCGCCCGAGCTTTTTTGCCATTCCTACCAACAATCATGCTTGAGAGAGAGAGAAGGAAAAAAAAATTGAAACTTACTCACAAAGTCCATAGTCGGAATCTAGTCGAAAAAGCACCATCACAGTCAAACCTAACGTTGATCATCACACAACGACCTTTATTTCAATAAGGTTAGTTTTTTTTTTCGGAATTATGAGATTGATTTTTCATTTATTGTTGTTGATATTGTTTATTTTTATTATTTAGGTAGATCATTGGGTGTAGTAGAGATTTCACTTCAAATTTTTGAGGTTTTGCACCTTAAGTCGTCGAAAATGATGATTTCTCACTTTAGCCGTTTTAGTGTGCCCATAATATTTTTCATTTTCTTTTCAATTTAAAATTATTTTTAATTTTTATGATAAAATTTAAGCCATGTTTCGTACAGATTAAAATCAGAGTCAAAGTCAAATAATCAATATTAACCACAATTTTCACAGGCCCCGCAACTTTTCAACCACACATTTCAAAAACTTCTATTACAATTTACTAAAAAATTAATTTTAATCTCTACCAAACACCCTCTTAATTTTATTAATTTTAATTATATTCTTTGTTAATTTAATTTTTCAATTTTAATTAAATAATATTTATATCATTTATTTAATCTTCATAATTTATTTTTGTTTATTTTTTATTATAGTTTATTGAAAATAGTTTTAAAATTTCTTAATTGTTTATTTTTTGATTGAAAATTATTTTTTTCCTGTCTGTTTTAATCAGTAGGCCCAAAGGATTTTTTTTCATTTTCTTTTCAATTTAAAATTATTTTTAATTCTTTTCTTTTTATGATAAAATTTAATTTTCTAATTTTAACTATGTAATATGTATATTCTTTGTTAATTTTTTTTCAATTTAAAATTATTTCCAATTTCCAATTTCCAATTTCCAATTTTCTATATTTTATTATTTTCTTTAATTTTTATATGTAATTTGGTTAGCTTAATATTCTGAGATTGCTGTCACAGTACGTCATTTCTTCCTTCACGATTGAATCGAAGAGGATGACGTTCGTTGATGGGATGTATCCCAATCTCTTTCGGGAGGTGAAACATGTCAAGTAAAAGGCATTCGAGACAGAGTGATGAAGAATAATGCTCGGGTAAGTTTTTTATGATATTAGTGAAATTCGTTACGCTAACTCATCTACGCTTCTTTTCACAATTTTTCTGTTTTTTTTTCAAAGCTAGCCACATGATAGGTGAAATGACGATCACCGACGTCTATAAGTGGTTTCACGACGTCACGAATTTGGGTACCTGACTCGACGACGATGTTAAGTGTAATATCACAATTATTATTTATTATGTGTACATTATTTTTTGTTTATTAAATTAAATAACCCCTCTATTTTTTATTGTCGTTTCCTGATGTAGCACATCGACATGACTAATGACTTATTGCGCGATCGAGCTCGACGATATATGAGATTATTCGACATTCCTGACCGAATCATATTGAGCATCGAGTTCCTACATGTTATTACTATTGAGTATCAGTCGCTCCACTTATGGGTAATGAGTACACGGTGCCCAAATATATGCTCGAATGGATCATAGAGACGTGACCGAGTGTCAGGGAAAAATCATAGGAGGATTGTACGCATATATATATTCCATTGATTGCGAATTATCAATGTTTTGTCGTGGAGAACGTCTCTGATAATTCCACTATATATGTGTGCGACTCCGATCATTCCTGTCTCACACGAGGTCAGCTCGAGATTCACTTAGCGCCGATGGCTATGATCGTTCCTTTGATTGTTAGACAAGCGTGAGTGATTTTGCAGGACAGACTAGCCATCGTGAGAGACACGGCGACGATGAGACAGTTGAAATCGTAAGTACTTATAAATTTTTTTAATTTGAAGACTTTCGCTACAAAGTACTGACCGAACTAACACATTATTATTTATTTGTAGGGGCGATTGTGGTATATTTGTAATAAAGTATATCGAATTTTTTAGTATAGCATATAAGATTGAT
This sequence comes from Fraxinus ornus, assembly GCA_903798235.1. Taxonomy (NCBI): domain Eukaryota; kingdom Viridiplantae; phylum Streptophyta; class Magnoliopsida; order Lamiales; family Oleaceae; genus Fraxinus; species Fraxinus ornus. Next base: position 2,079 of record CAIGRF010378411.1, on the reverse strand, counting down.
GGAATCAACTAATCATGGATACAAAATTGGAGGAATACGTTAAGAGTGCGATTTTTATGAATTCAATTGTGATCCGTGAATATTGTTTATTTATTTATCAAGTAATTGTAAATACTATAAACAAATTGTAAATATCGAAATTTAATTGTTTATTTATTTGTCACATAATTGTAAATATTGTAAACAAATTATAAATATCAAAATTTAATTGTTTATTTATTTGTCAAATAATTGTAAATATTGTAAACAAATTGTACATATCGAAATTTTAATTGTTTATTTGTTTGTCACATAAATGTAAATATTGTCACATAATGGTACATTTCCGCATATGATGTGTTCGATGTTATGGAAATACAAACACCACCACGTATATCACTCGACCATTTCCATACCCATTGATCTTTTTCATCTAATTCGAAACCACCAAATTAACAAACTGGAACTACAACCATATCCGCATGACGAAACAAAATTTTTAATTAAATAAATTTTTTTTTGGAAAATCAACCCAACCATTGACTATTATGATTAAAAAAAGCAGCTGTTAAGCTAGCTGTTACTACCGTAACAACCGCTGTTACTCCGGCTGGCCACTGGTACGACGACCATGATATGCAGATGAATTTTTTTTCTTGTTTATACTTAAAAAACTTATAGATCTGTTAAAATATTTTATTTATATGTTGATCTATGTCAAAATAAGACTTATAGATTAAAAACGTATACTAATTTAGAGAAAACAAAATTAAACATACTATACTTTCCGATTCGAAATGATAGATGTAAAAACAAAAAATTTCTTATTCAGTGTTTGATCAATTTTTGAGATTTTGAGGTTCAAGTAGATGAAAAATTACAGAGTTTTTAACTGTGTTGGAATAAACAGATAAAAAAAGTTAGTTGATTTTGAAATTTTAAGTGGGAAATATTTGAGTTTTACTTGTTAACTATAACTAAAAGGGTAGTATTGTCTTTTAGTTAAAAATGGTATTTTATAAGGGTAATTATATTATCACCACAAAATTTATTAAGTACACCATATTATATTCACACTACGATTAAAACATGGTTTTAATAAATACACCACAACAAATTTACAATTATATACCTAATTTAAATATAATAATAAAAAAGAAGAATTCCGAGTTTAACCAAATACATCACAACTAAACTTCATCTTTTTTTTTTCTTCCAGACATTTCTTTTCACGTATACTTTTTATGTTGCATGCATCCATGGCTACATGACTTGACAAGAAAGAAATAAAAAACATTACAAATTTCTTCTCATCCACATTATCAAGAGATATGGGTAAGATTTCCTTCTCATCCACACTATTTTTTCTTAATTATTTTTTAAAAAAGAGGAAGATAAAGAAGAAGTAAGAAAAACTTGATTTCAAAGAATTTGGCCAGTGAACTTAATTTCGAATTTCAGAAGGGTCAATAAAANAATTTCTTCTCATCCACATTATCAAGAGATATGGGTAAGATTTCCTTCTCATCCACACTATTTTTTCTTAATTATTTTTTAAAAAAGAGGAAGATAAAGAAGAAGAAAAAAAAAAAACTTGATTTCGAAGAAATTGGCCAGTGAGCTTAATTTCTAATTTCAGATCGGTTAATAAAATGTTTTGAAACATATTAAAAGAAGACGAACTAAATTACAATACACACGGAGAGATGCATATTTGCAATCTTTATTTTGTAAATTTCTAGAGAATCTAAACTTTAGAGGATGGAATTTAAAGTTGTGCTCACCTTGCTTTTTACGAATTATATATATCTGGTTTTATATTTGTGTATTTATTCATTTTGATGAGTGAAGATTTCAGTAACATAAAAGGGCCTTAGCGAAGGGAGGATTAGACTTTCAAAATTCAAGAATTTTGACCGAAGAAGAAAAGAATGGTTCTTTTAAAGAATTGCATTTTACGATTATTAGATCTAACGAATTGAAAATATATATATAAAGAATGATTATACAAATTGATGAATTCTTACATGTGGTATCATGACATAAGACTCGTAATTATAGAAAAGAAGAAGACATTCACTACAAAAAAAAACTGATTTC
>CAIGRF010378297.1:0-16743 GCA_903798235.1 Fraxinus ornus | reverse complement strand
AATGAGGGTAGGTGGTGTATGATCACGGGCCTCATGTAATTTGGCCAAGTAAATATCCCGACCACACACTAACCCCGAGGAGGCCCATTGAGATTTTTTGGGGCGGTAAGGTGAGACCCACCTCGAGATATCCCGAGGATATGTTCCTCGGGGACTGTTACTCCGTAGTTCAGAGTGTGAACTTTTGGTCGGCCTCGTGCTCGGGCATACAAGTAATGACCTCATCAGTATTAATGGAAATATATTACTTGAATCAACTAAAAAGCAATATGGCATCGGGTAGTCAGCTAGTGACACTTGGGTCAATGAATGTCGTTCTGAACTACCTTAAAACTTTAAATGAAGTGGTATATCATGTTATTATAGTAGTTATAGATTGAAAATTCAGTCCTTGTCGTCACTTTTTTTTTGTAAGTATTGTGTATTTATCAAGTTTTTAATAAAAAATAAATTCAACTTGCACACATCAAAGCGCATTGAGGACAAAACTATAAATAAATAAATTTATTTATAATCTAATAGTTTAAACAATTTTAGGCGATATGTTCAATTTAAAATTTTAAGGTAGCAAAATAATTCTAAAAATTAGGGATGATAACATGGCAAGGAGGTAATTGGAGCGACCTTCCATGTCTCCCAACCCATTAGGGATTTTTGGCAGGCGAGGTGGGATAGGATTCAAATACCTTCATTTTAACCTTCACATTTACTTATGATTTAAATTTAAAAACATAAAAACACAATAAAGTAAAAAAGAAAAATTATTATGGACAGGCCAGGCCAGGACATGATATTTCACCATCCCAACATTTGCCATGAGAGAAAAGCTAGAATTTTAAAACTAGCTTATGAGGTGAGCATTTATACACATTTACTATCCTTTGAAACTTGAAAAAGGAAGAACACTTACACGATTTGACTTTGGAAGGTGGACGATACATACTTGTCTTGGTCTTTCGCAACTCTATTTCTATATATTAAACTCTTTGTGCTTCACTCATTGCTAAAGTTACTAAACTTGTAATCTCAAGTATTTACCATTTATATACCTTATTGTAATATACATATACTCAATAAAACATTTAGATAAGTTGGTTCGTGAGTTTAAATATTTCCACCGCTCATTTATTAAAAAAAATAATATTTCAAACAAATGATGAAAGAAATAAGTTATGAATAAGTTCAAATACATTCTACACAAGGGGACATATATTGAAGACCATTAATTTTTCAACAATTCCCCTTGTACAGAGGAATTGTTGCCAGAATCTCTACAGATGCTGGTCTGTTTTTATTTATTTATTTTTTTGCCATTTTCCAATAGAAAATTGAAAGTGTATTCTGAAAAAATTCTGGCAGCCATTTTCTGTACACGTAGTAGAACTGTTAAATTTTTGAGAAGTGCCCCCAAAAGGGGGCCGCCACTTGGCGATTATGTAAAACTTTAGGTAAAAAATTATTGTACATAAAGATTTTTCCTAAATTTTTAGACGAGTTTGTTGATTAGAAACAATTATCAGTCTAACTGCTCAAACAACTAGTATGTGGTGTCATCACAAAATCAATTAGGTAGTATTAAGTCTATCCAATTCTGATTTCATAATGACAGCCCCATGAACTTAAGGAAGAGCTGCTCAAAGAAATTTGTTGTCACAAACACTACTGGCACTCATTCTCTTTATTTGTGCATTGAATATTTTCAATGTTGGCAAAAAGACTAGACAAAAAGTGGTCAAGTTGCTTTTGGGACTTCTTCAACAACACTTTACCCTTTTGAACTGGGGCTTGTCTCCCTTCTTTCATTTCTCCAAATTATTAAATTCTATTCTCCTCATGTTTGCATGATTGAATATGAAGAATCCATTTTTTTTAATGGTAAGGACTTTGTAGGTATTGAATTTTCACATGTCTTAAAGACTTTGGAGGTGTATTTTAGAATATATAGATTTTAGGTTAAGTAAAATTAAGATGCCATTTTAAAGGTGGAGATGAATATAGAAGAAATGAGGATGTTAAAATAAATTTGTGGTCATTCTAATCTGGATAGAATAATGTTGAGATTGTTGTCTCAAAATTTCAATTGAAATAAAAAAGTAAAAGTGCCAAAAGAGTCGTAAGGGTTGTTTGACTATAATTTTGATAAAAATTAATGAAACGTGTGGTTGATCAATAAATAAAGGGAGTTTGTCTTAATTCCTAACACAGAAGAAATGAGAATATAACGAATAAGTGAACATGATACCATTTGAAGATAAATGAAGCGAAACATAATTCAAGCAATGGATACATGTTTGTGGGGTTCATTTGTAAAAGTGATACGATCTTAATAAAATGTCATGTAGGTGTAGAGATGTTATGGTTTAAAACTTTAAAGACAAGCATGATATACAGTATATATTACTGTTTTTGTATTTTAACTAATCCTGACCCCAAAGATTTGTTCCCTGCATATTGAAAAAGGATTAGTTCCAACTACTGTGGGCTCTAATGTAACAGGATCATTCCATAACTTACTTTATTACCAGACACATCTTTTGTAGTTGGAGTAAAGATTACTAGAACAAGAACACAAACAGCTAGCAGCTAATAATAATTATATACAAGCATTGTCTGCCACTGTTTCATCTTTCCTTAAATAAACAAACTGGCACTCTTCTTACATTGCTCATCATGTCTGCAGCCTGCTGCAAACTCTCTAAAGCAATCCTTGGCAGTTAAAATAGAGACTCTGTGCAAGTGTTTGATTTGTCTCCCTTCCTCCTACTATTGAAACACTCTTCTCAGATAGCTCTGGTAGAATTTTTTGTCCTTCAAAAGTCTTGACCCAAAAAGGTTTGGTGGCATAATCGTCATGTCGGGTTCTTGGCGTCACAAGTGGCTAATCTTGAGTTTTCTTGCACTCATTTTCATATCAGAAGCATCAAGAGTGCCTAAGGTACACTGGGACCAAATGCTACCTAAAAAACTGCCTTCTCCCTCTTCAGCTCCCTCCAAAGGCACAAACTTTGTAACTACATCTTCTACGGCTGTAGAAATGGAGAGAAATCTCCCTTCATCAGATGGAAAGGTTTAGCCTGATTTGAGTAGGTAGCTCTAGCAATATCTTCTACACAGCAACGAATTCTGCAGACGAGAAGCCTTTGTCGTGGACCCTGCGACAAGCTGGTCGGTCAGATCTGTAGGTTGCTTTCAAGTGCTGATGAGAGTCACTTGCCAAGATACACTGCAAGATATAAATAATCAGAAGAAACGGAATCTTATTGATGATCCAAGAGTTGGATTTCAAATGCATAGATATATGAAATGTAAAGCCCTTCATTGACAGGGAGATATGTCTAGTTTGTATGTAGACAATCTAATTCTTAGGATAACTTAATGATTCCACTGTAATTTTTTGAGTACAAAACTTATGCCAGTGTTATTTCTTCTCCTCATAAAATGAATAAAACTCAAGTACTAATATATGTCTGATTCTCGGCTTTTATGTCATGTTTGATATGCTAAACGGGACTAATTTCACAAACATATGATCAAACTGTCAGTATTTATGGCTTAATTTCTTATGTATTCCAGTATGTCAATTCCTTAACTCCAAAACATTCTGTTTTTATGTTTATACTCCTCTTTCGCTTTGAAAATAAGAATTTCGTGTAAACCACTATTTTTTTTTTTTGCTAAATAAAATCTTATAACACCTAAAGATTTATTTTCTTTACATTAAATTATATTGTATTATTTACGTTTCCATCTAAACCACAAAAATTCTTTAAATGTTTGCCATTTAATTAATAAAATATAATCACGCTTACTATCTTGCATAGAATTAGACAAATTGATGTCCTTATTCAAATTAAAGAATCTAAATGATAATAATCATCTCATTAGATGATACTTTCTCACCACATGTTCTCAAGGTGATAAACATCATTATTGGGTTCTGATACCCAATGAATCCCGATTTATGATGTTTTAAGGTCGGATTGAATTTCATTGGTATTGGTCGATGAGTGAAATTGTTACCAACAAATTCCAAAGACTCGACCCGAAAACAACGTGGACCATTGGAAGTAACTTAAGAAAGAGAAAATTACCTTAAAACCTATAATTAAAGACTAATTATCATAAATCAGGTGAATTAGTTTAAAATTCACGATTCAGGTGATAATTAGATTTTAATAATTATAATTAATAAAAATTAAATCTACATATTCATCAACCCACCCCAACCCACCCCCGCTTTATCCCAAACTGATTGCATCTCGTCTCTACATCTTCTCTCTCTCTCCATCTTCTTCCTTCTCTCCTGATTTTCCACCGGCAGCCACCGTGGAGCAGCGCCGTCGGGATCGAGTCGTCGCAACCACAACCGCAACGATTTGGCCACAGACGGGTGAGTTTGCTGCAGACCCACCACCACAATGCCCCGACGACGACTGTGCAAACACCATTTGCGGCGTTGATGAACGAGGAGCAGCGCCTGGCTTCGTCGCTGTAGCGATGAGCTGCTGCTGGCAACGTTGTCGCTGCTTGCTTCACTATTAGGGCTGGGGTGAAATGTAACATTCAATTTTTAATTTTTGAAAACATTTTGTGATGATTCAGAAAAAAATCTGAACTCCGCTGGGACTCCGTTGCCTCTGAACTCTGGAAGCGGAGCTCCGACCCTATTATTGTTCAAGTGGTTAGAGTTGAAGATGAAGAAAATGGAAGAGGAGAGAGAATGAAGCTTAAGGAATGTGAAGAATAGTGATGAAAACTCAGATCTCGTGCTTTCAGGGTGCGAATAACGCATATCTTCTTCGTCTTTCAATCTATTTCATCTGCTCAAACATGCTACGGGAAAGTTTGAATATGGGTCGCACCTGGGAGAACCTTGCCTACTGCATTCAGATTGTTCACTGGTTAGTTCACACATTAACTTGACTCGTGGATATAGCATTTTCTGAATTTGCTACACTGCATGTTTTGCAGGTTCAGCTTGGATGAATGTATCGCGTCAATTTGTGTTTGGCTGGTTGTGTGTTTGAGTTTGGGTTTGATCTATAAGTGGAATGGTGAAGGTGTTAGTAGTGGATGAGGGGCTGGCTGCTTGTCTGTTTGTGTTTGGCTGGTTGTGTGTTTGAGTTTGGGTTTGATCTATAAGTGGAATGGTGAGGGTGTTAGTAGTGGATGGGGGGCTGGCTGCTTGTCCAATTGTTTGAGTTTCAGTAGTAGTTCGAGTTGTGGGAATTGTGTTGGTGGTGAGGTTAGTTACCTTCTCAGTCGTTTGATTGTGACTGATTGTGGCCGATTTTGTGTTGATTGTGACCGTTTGTTACCGATTGTGACTTGAGATTGACCGGTCACAGACAGTCACACTCAATACAAATTTGGTCACAGTTAGTTACATTGAATGCACACTTTGTCACAATTAGTCACAGACAGTCACACTGCATAATTTTTTTTTTTTTCGATAATTTTTTATGAGGTGGAGGCAGTGGTGGGGTAGTGGTAGGTGGATTCATCGGGTGAGAACGTGATTTTCAATTTTTAATTTTTCGAAAATTTTTAAGTCGCCGGAGCGGCTACCGGAACCGTCGCCGGAGCAGTCGTCGGACCGGCATCGGAGCAGTCGCCGGACTGGCACCAAAGTGGTCTGAGCGATGGGAGAAAATGTGGTGTAGAGGGGTATGGGGTGGGTGAGGTATCTGGGGTGTAAATAATTAATATATGTTATATTATAATGTAATATTTAATAAATTTATTTACCACCTGATTTTTGAAATAATTAGATAAATTTGTTAGTTTTGAAAAGTAATTCTTATAAGTAGGTTTTGTGTATTGTTCCCCTTAAGAAATTAATGCTACTCAAGGCCTATATAGTACCTCTTTGATGACTTTGAATCTTGACTCATTTAAGTTTGTTATTGGTCCAACAAAAGCCTAACCTGATCCTATATATATATATATATGTTGTTTCTTACCCTAGCCGTGTGTGTATGATTTGTGTGTGAAAGGAGAAAACACGACAGCCCTATTAAGAGAGAAAACATGTGTGCATTGTGGAGAAAAAAATGACTGTGCTTCCTTCATCTTCGGTCTCCATTTTGTGTCTTTTTCATTGGTTTTCTTCATGCCTTTGTGGTTACAAATCATCACTGTTATCTTGTCCTTTGTGGATGAGATTGATGAGCAAATGAGGTGAATATATTAGTTGCGGGTTGGAGCCGTTTAGATTGGTTGCCCGAAAATCACCGATTTGACTATCATTGGAGCGAGCTTCCACGACAATCATTATTGGGAAAAAAATGATAATTTATAACTAATGTTTCAACGACCAAAACCAAATCGATCTGATCGTTAAAAACTATTTTCTTTTTTCTTTTTTTAATAGAGGGATCTACTTACAAAAGGGCTATCAGATCACATCAAATTTTTCTATGACATGCACTATAGCCATGAACGTGGGTAGACAGCTAAAGAAATGGAGTCCCATTATGTAAGTAGTTTTATTTTTTACAATGGTATAATATATATTTTAAAATTCTAATTCTAATTTATAATTTACATGGATTCACAAGATCAAATGCTCAACCTTTTACAAGAATAAAATACGTTGATCTACAGAAAAATCCAAAGAAGACAAGGTTGGAAATTTGTGAAATGCTGCTTTACAAAACGAGGCTCGAGATCTTCGTTCTCAATTGAAAACTGTGCAGACATTCTTAAGTTGCATTCCTAAAGAGTTTCTTCTTCGGCCCATTAAACCTAAATGGTGATAATTAATGTGTTTTTAACTTTATTTTGGATGACGGTGGTAATAGTAACATATTTTTCTTTGGTCTCCAACTATACATTTGCTTGTTTTATGTTGAGTACACCAATGGCTGAACTGGTTGTACTTAGCAAAATCCTGATATTTGATATTAACATATAGTTTTAGTTGATGTTGGAATATATTCATTGATTGAAGGCCCACCAAAATTTTAGTTGTTGCTAATGTTATTTACAATTACTTTTCTTCACTTCTTATAATTATTAATAGTAGTGGGTAAGATTTGCTCGTGGTATGATGTGAATGTGTGATAGTTATGGAGCCATGAATATTACTGTTAACAATAATGTTTCTCGTTATTTTAATATTTCGATTGTTAATATAAACTTTTTACTGTTAAAAAGAAAGGCAACTAAATATTAATTGCATATTTATCGACAAAAATAATTAATACAACGGTAAATCAAACAGCTGTTGAAGTAAAATTAATCGGTTGTTAATATTAATTTTTAACGATTATTTCTTTCGTATTTGAAATGAAAGGCAACTAAAATTTGGTTGTTTTCATTGTATTTTCACGATAAAAATAGTTGATACAAAATCAAACAATTGGTTGTTGAAAAAAGAATCGATTCGAACATTTTATGATCAACTATTTAGTTGCTGAAATAATACATTTAATGACCAAACAAATTTTAGTAGTTGAATACATTCGTCAATAGCACTTTGTCAACCAACAAATGATCAACTGATTGTGGTCGTTGAATTTGATCAACAATCACAAATATCTATTCTAAGACCATTTATATGATTGTTGAAGGCGATATTCGTGTAGTGCTACGTTAATTTTTCTATTATACAAATTTAATCATCTCAAACACGTGGAATTGGGCATTGTGTTGAAGTTGTTTTTCTCCAATTCACACAATTACAAATACAATGTTAGATGATGTACATAACTCATAGTCTATAGGTAATATGAACATGGTAAAAAAGAGGGACCGATTGAAAGTAACACTATCTATCCTCATCATTACAATTAGTTTCTACAGATATTTGGATCCCCAGATATTCTATTTGTATAATAAGTTCTACTTTTGTTTCCTATCTTTATCTTATAGCTAGAATTATGATCCTCTCCCTCTCTTTCTATGTACTAAATAATAAATATATCTTCCTTTTCTTCCCAAAGCACACGAAAGTTGCCCTTCAGTCCTTTCTAAAGTCATTGGAGCGAAGATTAACATATCAATAAATAGAGGGTGGATGCTGAAAATTAGCAGTACTCAAGATATCAGGATCAAAAGCCTAAAAAATATTAATGCAACAAAGAAGTAAACAAACATATTGTTTCAATAAAAACATTAATGCGACAAAATTTATTGATGTAGTTGACCTGCACTCTCCAATCAAATGCAGGAGAAAACAAAGAACTTAAGGGACCGAACTGTGCTAACCTCAAACTTGAAGGGAATTTAGAAAATTTTCTAGCTTTGCAGAATTTTGAAAAACAATACCGTTTCATTTCTCTCCCCGACCTCGTCCTTCCCACACAATTACCTCGTTTTTCTTCTCTGAGAATCCTATGCAGGTGTTTGTCGCCCAAGGACCAAGATTCCGAAGCATATACCCCTCAACTATGGAGTCATTGATTTTATCTTCAGCTGCTTTGCAATTATCTCTTTGTTGCATAGAGGGATTAACTTATTCTCTCCACACTTGCTACCGGTATATATCACAAAATTATCCTCCAAATCCTCTCTCCCCCCCCCCCCCCCCCTCATTTTCAGGGACTTGGATTTTTCTGATTTTTGCACCAACCTTTATGGAGAGAAGTGACAATTACAGGGATAATCCTCACACACCAGGGCGCATTGTTTTTGCGTGTGATGCGACTAAAGATCGCAATAAGCAGGAGTTCAAGAACACGATTAGTAATATCAGGATGCAAGGTGGGATAATGAAAGCAGGGGATAAAATTACAGTTCTTGGGGTTGTACACAAAATCCTACACCCCAGTAAGTCTGTGTTTCTTTATGCATTTTATGTTATTTAGGATTTTTTTCAATTTTTGGGGACTTTAAAGGTGGGTTTCACTCAAATTATTACAGTAAGGTCAGATAATCTAAAACTAAGGGAACTTTAATTTAGGCAGAGATAATATAGCAGTTAGCACAGTTGAAATTCTCTTTGATTCATGGATTTTATTCAGTGCAGACAATTAGATATTTGGCCAATGTCCTGTTCTAATAAATTATAGTTTGTCTGGTAGGATGATCAGAAAACATTAAACAATTTTAACGAAACTCTGACCTTAGTTCGCACACAGTTCATTCAAAGTTCTTACCATTGTATCCTGGATAATGAATGAGCAAATATTGAGAATCTTTAGGCTCCTTCAAGAGTGAGTTGAGATTGAGAAGCTCTAACCTTAGCTCAAATTGACTAATGGTGTCAAAATTAATTTACACAAGTAGCTTTTTAAAATTATGCAAGATCTTTCTATTGTTGCCTATTTTTCTGTTATATTACACTTTGTCAAACAATTTTACTCCATTCATTTCTTTTTAAATCTCGAAAATTATAGATAACATTCGGTCAATATATGGCGTAAGACATATTTGTGTTTCAATTGTGTGTTATTAGGAATATGGTTGGATGACTTATTGACTGGTCTTTTTTTGTTGCATATTTTTTCAGTTATTAGGTGTTTAGTTTTGTTAACTCATATTTGTGTACAGTGGGTTACCAAATGAAAATAGGTCACGGGCCTTTCTTTGGAACACATGTCCGTGCAATGGAAGAAGAATTCTCGAGAAAGATTGATTCTTATGTGAGCATGCTCCATCATAGTGCTGAAGAATGTGAAGTTGATGGGGTAATATGTACTTTTATATTCCTTTAAATTTTTTACTTTTAATGGCACATAGACTCTCTACAAATGATGAAACCTTTCCATGATTTGGGAGGATACTTTTATTATTTCTCACTTATTTGTTAGAAGAAAAAGAGTAGCCACAATATTTTTATAGTTTTCAATACTAAGCCATTACAATCTCTTATTAGGTTGAAATTGAAGCCAAGATTACTGTTGGAGGTCCAATGAATAAGGTTGTTGCAAAAGAAGTTGCAACTTCTGATGCAACCTGGGTTGTACTTGATAGGTAGCATTCGATTAATTGACATTTTTTTATCACGTTTGTCTTCATTTATTTATTTATTTATTTCATCTTTTCTTTGGAAGGGAAAAAGAGAGTTTTCTCTTCCAGAAAACTTTATTCACAGTTTTATTTCACAAAGAACGTATCAGATCGAAAAATGAAGTCTTAAAAGTCATGTTGTGCTCTATGTTCCTATATTGTAAGTGTTTTTTTTTTTTTTTGAAAATTGTACATTTATAAAATTGAAGATCTCACCAAATTCTAATGTGAAAAGCAAAGAAAAACTTATGTCCATTTACACTTCAGCTGAAACGAGAATATATAATATATTTGTTCTCTTCGATCATAGTCCCAATTTCTTGGTATATATTATTTTCTTCTTATTAATTTAATTTTAAGCTGCTTCTATGAAATTGTTAATATCAATAATGAACTTTCTACCTAGCTTACTATGGGCATGTTTGAATTTCATATTGTTTCATTTGTGTTCTTCAAGTGCAAACATATTTTACAAGGATAGCTGATAATTTACAATGACAGGCACCTAAGAAAGGAGTTGAAATATTATTTTAAACACATACCTTGCAAGGTTGCATTGGTTCTTGATGACTTATCATTGGAGGTTTTGAGGTCACATTCTTCTAAAAAGGATGTTGGAAATATTGAATATACACTGTTTTACTCGCTATCCAAGCCTGTCGAGCCACTATCTGATCAAGATAACGAGATAATCAACAATTCTGTCCTTTCTGCCGGCTCCTATGCATCTATCAGTACCTTGGAGGGCTCTAACATGACCAAGAACAGCTCCATATCATCATTCACGCCCAACTCCAATGATCACAGCTTTTCCTCACAAGATGAATCCAGCCAAAATACTACGCCGGAGAAATCAGGTTACAAAGATTTTAAAGTACTTCGGCATATCTGACTTAGCATCCTCTATACTTGATTATAATTCGTGTCTGAACTGTTCCTTCTAAGTTAAAATGGACCTTTAAGCTTAAGCGATAGAAGAAACTGTTATTAACTTTGGTAAACTATTTTTTTATTTATGCTCTAGTCTGTTGAACTATCTTATTTAAAAGCTTAAGTTATTAGAGAGACAAAAACTTATTTTTTCATATTAACCTTTAACACGTCCCCTTACGTTCATACTAGATTTACTTTCATCAAAGGCTCATATGTCAACGATTTTCATAGATTGATAGCAGCAAGACTTGAACTCAAGATCCATGCTCGTTCTAATACAATATCAAACCACCTCATAAAAGCTTAAACGGTTAGAAATGTACCAATTTATTTATTTGAATTTTAGTATTTAACAATCTTTCCCTCATTTTCCTTTCACATATCTGGATTTCTTTGTCAAATAAATAAAAGGTTTAATATAATGAGCGTTGCCGAAACTCGTTTCAAAGATCGTCAAAACGGTATTTTTCGGGCTCAGTTTCACGTTACCTTCACTACCAAACAACCAATCAAAATGGCTCCTATTCACAACCAATATATTCACCTCGGTTGCTCCTTAATCTCACCAATAAATGACAAAATAACGGTGATGATTTGTAGCAAATCAAAGGGAAGCCACACTTTTTTTTCTTTCTCCAGTAGGTTGCCGGTTTCTCTCTCTCAAAGGCCACGTTTTTCTCTATTTTTCATACACAAATCACACACTTAACGGCTAGGGTAGAAACAACATATATATAGGTTATATTAGGCTTTAGTTGGACCAATAAATGGTTAAATGAGCCAAGATTCAAAGCCATCTAAGAGGTAATATATATGGGGCCGTGAGCTACTTCCAACTGGTCGAGCCTTTGGACTTGGTTGTTGGTAACAATTTAATTCATCAACTAATGCCTATGAAATTCAATCCGACGTTTACATCATAGTCCAAGAATCATTGGGTATCAAAACCCAACAAATCTCCACTTTGATACCTAATTAACTAGCAAGCAATTAAAGCACAAAGTTAATGCTTGCATAATTGGAATCACGGACCTTATCTCGTGTTTTGGACCCGAAACACATACCATACCTACAGTAAACAATCGAGAGCAAATAATCATGCAATGAAGATATGACATAGGATAACACATAGATCTTTTCAAAATACATTCACACAGAACAACTGATTAAAATCAAGTTAATCAAACATACGACCAACACATATACAACAAATACATAAATGACCTCACGAAAGGATCTCACCACACATATCCTATCCCATTTCGTGTTGCTCACACTTTGAGAACAAATATCTCCTCTCATCGCCCACAATGTCACTAAACTGATTACTCAACATATGTCTTATTGGTAAACTTCTATAAATCCTAAGTCCTCTGGATAATCCTCTATCACCACATCACTTCTCCTAACTTAAGTGAATAATGGGTCTTCATCAAACAGAAGTGTCTCTCTCACACTCTACCTGATCAGGATCTTCACAGATAAATGATTACAACATTTAATCACATCTTCACTTGTGATCCAAATACCACACTCTACATCTCCGGTACAAACCGTCAATGTATTCCTAGGCATCTATACTTTACTCACTAATAGACACAAATCACACATATTGTTAATCCATCCCAACCCACTATGCATGAAAAAAATTAAACCAAGTAATTAGATAGCTCTCAAATTCATGTAAATGTACATATCAAACACATTGAAATGCAATATATAATCACACAACAGAATTAAGCAATCACACACATGCAGAAATGATTACACACAAATGCACATGCAGTAACTAGATTACTCTCAATAAACCTCATTAGGGTCATCACTCGACCCAAAAGCAACATTCGCCCCTCCTCTCTCCTCATCTTTCATTTTATTATCCTTCCTAGGATAGTCATTTTCAACCATATCCAAGTTTACCGTAGCTAAAACACATTTTACTTTCGCACTTGCCTTAGATCTACATTTGTCATCAATACCAAATAATGACCACAAGCAAAATAGATTCACAATTCACACAGAATAGTTAAACAAACTTTTAACTGCAATAATAAAAGGGAAATAATGTGATACCGAGCGGACCACGTCTGAAGGTCCGTAAATATCGAGAGATTTGAATTTATCACTTTAGGGCCACTACTATTCGCCTTAAAGTCTCTAACAACCGCAAAAATCAATCAATCATGATTGAATCCCAAACGCGCGACGAACAGATCTGTCCAGATTCCACTGTATAACATAAAACAGGAAACTAACACCAATAAAATGTCAGGAATGATGTTAGGGACAAACTGCTTAAAGACATCGTTGTCGAAAATCTCCGTACGCGCTGCAAGCGTCCTCTACGCATGTCCTACGCGTCCGACACCCTGGTGCACCTTCACCTGCAGGTCATGCTGGTGGTCTCCGTTTCACCAAACTTCGTCTGGATTGGTCCAAAATTACGAAAATAGCCTTAGTTTTTTAGGCAGTTTTCTGGACAGTTTTGCGATCTATTTTCTGCTTCGTTTCAACCGGTTTTCTGGACGGTTTTTGGTTAGTTTTTCAAGTCACATCCACCACCTTGAGGTTCTGATACCAATTGTTGCGGAAGCTTGCTTTAAGGATCGTCAAAATGGTGTTTTTTGGGCTTAGTTTCACGTTACCCTTCTCTACCAAATAATCAATCCAAACGGCTCCAATCCACAACCAATATATTCACCTCGGTTGCTCCTCAATCTCTCCCTCAAAAGACACGATAACGGTGAAGATTTGTAGCCACAAAGGCAAGAAGAAAAACAACGAAATAAGGCAAAAAAGAAGAGCAAAATCAAAGGGAAGCCACACGTTTTTCCTTCTCCAGCAGGCTGCCGGTTTCTCTCTCTCAAAGGCCATGTTTTTCTCTCTTTTTCATAAACAAATCACACACTTAATGGCTAGGGTAAAAACATATATATAGGCTAGGTTAAACTTTGGACTAATAAAGGGTTAAATGGGTCAAAATTCAAATCATCTAAGAGGTAATATATATGGGCCGTGAGCTACTTCCAACGGCCCACATTGTTTTCGGGTCGAGCCTTTGGGCTTGGCTATTGGTAACAATTTAATTCATCGGCTAATGCCTATGAAATTCAACGCGACGTTTACATCATAGCCTGTGATTTATTGGGTATCAAAACCCAGCAATGAGAAAAATGAATCGTCATTTATTTGAACTTGGTATTATGTTAATATTGAGGTAGAACTCTCTCTTGGTTAAAGTGTTGTGAGTGCTAAAAGAGTTTCTCATCTTGTATTCCCTTTTGATCTTTAAATCTATAATCTGTTTATGCTTTCATTGCTGAAATAGCAAATAGGCAGCACACCTCGATCTCCATTTCTTACGTGTTTGCAATTTTATTGAATAGTTTCAACAGGTAATGATGCTAAAGTGGAAAATAAATATGTTGTTTCTCTCCCAATGAAGCAAAAACAAAGAAGTCCACAGAGATCCTCTGATTCAACAACAAAGGTGCCCAAGGAAGAAATTATACAAGAGTTCATGAAATTTCGGTCACGAGGTGAATCTATCTTCAGTGCTAAACAAGAGAAACCAGATTTAAATTTTATTTTTTTACATGTTTAAACATTTTTTACTTGACATTCCACACTATCTGATTCAAAAATTGTGTTTGGACTATCACTTATCAGCTCAAATGTCTAATAATTTTCATAAATGGGCAGCAGTGGTGTTTGAACTCACGACCTCTGCCTGCTCTGAAAAATTTTATTTGGATTTTTTTTTTATTTACATATTAGCGGGCTTAAAATTTCTTTTAGTCCACTCCTGGATCCATCCTTGGTTAGAGAGGGGTAAGTGCATGTGTAATTTAGTCTTCAACAATTGTAATGAATGATTTCAACAGGTAGCAATGCTGAAGGGGAAAATAAATATGCTGTCTCTCCTCCAATGATGGGGAAACATAGAATTTCTCAGAAATCTTCTGATGTGCCTGTTCTTTCAACTGATAATGGCATGAATAATGGGCTAGATTCAATTTCATTTAGTTATTCCGAAATCCAGATTGCAATAGAGAATTTTTCTTCTGATAATTTACTCTGGGAAGGAGGATATGCTGTTGCCTATAAAGGCCAACTGAAGGATGGGCAGCTCATTACAGCGAAGGTGCTAAAAGAAGCAAGTACACAAGGGCCTGCAGAATTTCATTCTGATGTATATGCCCTGAGTTTTGCACGCCATAAGAACATCGTGAGGCTTCTTGGTTATTGTTGCAAGGAAAACATTAACATCTTGGTCTATGAATATATCTGCAACAAATCTCTAGAGTGGCATTTATTTGGTAATCAAATTTAGTACACATGAACTATAATAGGCGATTTTTACATCTCTACAGTTATTTATCCTTCTAGTCGTAAGGAGGAAAAAAATGTATCCCTTCTAGCCATGTTCATTTATGTATTTTATTAACAGATAATACGGATCATGTTCTTGAGTGGCACACAAGACGTTCTATTGCCATTGGAATTGCACAAGGTTTGCGTTATCTACATGATGAGTGTCAGGGATGTCCTATTATTCACCTGGACGTGAGGCCTATCCAAATATTGCTCACGGATGACTTTGTTCCCATGGTAAAATCTTTATTCCCAGTACAATTAGCCAATGCCTTTGTTCTCTTAATTTGATTCGCTCACACATTTTATTCTTCCTACTTGAGTGTCTTGAACACAAGCTCTTCCCACAAAGGTCCAAGATTTTTCTGGTCAAGTTTATTAGGTTATCTAAATAAAAATCTCAAATGCTGACCTGCAAATAATTTGGAGGTGATAATTTGTTATGTCTTCGATTTTATTCATTTTATTGATGCACAGCTGGGAGACTTTGGACTAGCAAAATGGAAGACGAACGAGGCTGACAGGGAAACACAAATTCTTGGCACTGTAGAGTAAGTTTAGGTTCACCGTTTACAAAAAAGATTCGAGAACAGTTTTCTCAAAATATGAACGATGAAATGCCTAGTCGCCCTTCAATGAACTGAATTAGATATTTCTCACCTCATGTAGAAATCTGGCACCAGAGTACACAGAAAATGGCAATGTTTCTGTAAAAAAAGATGTTTATGCATTCGGGGTTGTCTTGTTACAACTAATATCAGGACGCCGCATAGTGGATTCAACTAGTGACGACAGCCAACACTCCATTATACAATGGGTAGGTTATCTGACCATATTTCTTCCTTGTAAATAACATAGTAATATTGTTCTCACCCACATAATTTGTTCGCAGATATTTTTTTCTGATGAAATAATCAGTTCTTGCGAACTGTTATGAGGTTTCACAATCAATCTTATATTTTTGTACCAAATATATCTTCTGTTGTTTCAGGCGTTACCACTGATTCAGACGCTTGCATTAGAAAAGCTTGTTGATCCTCGCCTTGGAGACTCGTACAGGATTTATGAACTCTACCATATGGCTAAAACAGCATGCTTATGTGTCCAAATGGACCCTGCTATGCGCACGTCAATGGGAGAGGTAAATAGATGATTCTTTAAATATCAATAGTATTGGAATTTCATGATACATAGATTTTTTATGCTTCGAAAATACTCTTTCAGCATGTTCGGTAAACACTACTGGACATGATATGAAAAGTTCTTCAAAAATCAAATTATTTTACAAGACATGGGGGATTCTTAAAAAAAAAAAAATGTAATATGTATTAAAACTTACTCATAAATATAAGTGAACTTTTTAAGCTTAGTAAACACTGTCAATCTCATTCTCTATTTTAATCTCTATCGTGGTGAATTATTCATATTACCTCAACTTATCACATCACAAACACGGCTGCAGGTGTTGCACCTTCTTGATGG
>CAIGRF010378121.1:25169-44271 GCA_903798235.1 Fraxinus ornus | reverse complement strand
CTGACATGACACAATAAAAGTGGACATCGTAAGAATCGTAGATTGGTAGTCTTTTTGTTTAAATGTAACCTATATTGCATAAATATATTGACAAGATAACAACAACTCATTTTTTCACTTAAGCATAAACTATTATCATTAGTAAATAAATGAAAAAAATTAGTGACGCGACAAATTAAGAGTATTCAGAGGAGAATATGGTGTTCCAAGGTATACCGAAGTCAAGTCAAGCACAAGAAGTCATACATTTTGATGCCAATCAAACATCTCAAATGTGACAAGTTAGGAATCAAATTGCTACACATATGTGGAATGACTACTCAAGACGTCGTACATGACTCCGTGGATTTATTTTGTATGTTGTTCAGTATCAGCTTATTTTGTAAAGACATGTAAATTTCTAATCGTATCGATTGAATTGTTTCATCAAATGTAATTTAGGTTGTGTTTTTAATATCTGGAAAAAAACATTTGACGTTTCACCAATTTCAAAATTTATATGTTATTTAATAGTATATTAACATTAAACTATTAAAATTTATTGAATAATAAGATTTTTTTTAATGAAATATTATTTAGAAAAATTCTCAAAATTTCAAAGTAAACGCGTTTTCCATTTTTATGTTTTCGGAAACAGTTTTTCAGAATGGCAAAAAGAACGCATTTTCAGAAATTTCAAAACAGACACTCAAAACACAAAACACAAAACACAAAACGAATTCAAAACTCAAAACACAAAACTAAAACACAAAGAGAACGGTCCCTAATACTCTCCTCTACATTATTTTTTAAAATATCTAAATTTCGAAGAAAATTGCATTTCAACTTTGTTGAATAATGTAGCTGTGGCATATTATTATATAAATCGACGATGATCATTACTCTAGATGAATAACAATTTATTCCTTTTGGCATGTTTGGAAAATATTATATATTTTTAAATATAATGATCAAAGTGGTGATTTGATGAAGAATGTGTCGTTAAAAAATAAGTTAAATTTTTAAGTTTACGTGTAATATTATTTTATTGAAAAATGTGAAATTGAAAATGAGTAGAATAATGAGAATAAAATTTTAATGTCTGCCAAATAGAGGCAGAATGAAATCCACTTCGAAACTATCTTATATTTTCTTCTGATTAATCACTACAGCATATCCCGAGGGAGAATGGACACTACCCCATATTCTGTCATATGGTCAATTTCAATCAATCCCTGGTAACTAAGCACTTCAATGTAGTTTCCTCCGAACTTCTAACTTTTGGACTCGCTCAATATAACCAGCTGTCACATTGGGACTCTCCGAAATCATTTTTTGTCTTGTTCGAATCCTAAATGCCATATGTTCTTAGTATACATCGAAATCTATTCATTGGACATGTCCTCTTGTCCTTTTCCATTCTGCCTCAAAACCCTTTTTCTTCCTAAACAAACTTTTGATCAATAACTTGTAAACCAAATTACACCTCCATTCACAGAGTTTCAATGGAGTTGATCACAAATGCAGATTATCCAGTTCTTGCTAAGCTACAACTAGCATGTTCTGATATCAAAACCCTTCTCCAAAATTCGACAAGCCTCGAAAAAAGCCTTGAGAAAATGGATGAAAATTTCGATGCTATACAAGAAAACTTAACAATGGCATCAAGAAGAGTTGCACCTTTACAATCACTGTCCATTGGGGCTAAAGCTCTTGAAACTAGAATAAACCGAGCCATTTCTCCAGCTCTTGCACTTCTCGACAGCTTCAAACTCTCTGAGTCCCTCCAGCGTAAGCTTCTTGACATAGCCTCGAAGTTACTGAACGAGAAAACTTCGAAAAACAGACTCAAAAAGTTGATCAAGTACGTGGATTGCGTTGATGAATTGGACATCGCCTTGACTTCCATAAGCCAAGAGAGTGAGCCAGCAATTCAAAAGCTGCAAGAAGTGGTTGAGTTTTTGAGCAGGACTAAAGCCACTGATCAGTACAGAACGCATCGTTTGAGGGAGACTTTGATTACTCTGAAAGTGCTATACGAGACAGAGGTCGATTCAATGAGATTTGATGGGCTTCTTGATGAGGCTCTGTTGAATTTGCAAGATGAGTATGAGAGTTTGTTACAGCAGTTAAGGCATCAGAATATTGGGGATGATATGAATGAAATGGTGCCGGAGAAGTTGGGTACTGAATTGGAGCTGCAAGTTCTTAGACGAATTTCAGAGACATTGGCTGCCAATGATTGTCTTGATATATGCATTGACATCTTTGTGAAGGTAAGAACAATACGAACTCGTATGAACAATATTGTGCCTAAAGTTTTGTCTATTTTGATATATACGAAGTCAAGTCCTCGTATGTACCCACCTATATTTTTCACAACCAGACTCAAATCTAGGTAAAGTAGGATGGTTGGGAATAACCAGCGTAAAACCCAGTCAAATCTTGTAATATGAATTTAATGATGGACTTTGTTGTATGTACATAGAATATGTATACAAAAAATGCGGTGTTAGCAATCAATGCCGTGCCGCTAACACTGCATCTGGCACTTGTACATAGGGATTTCCCGATACAAGTTGTTTAATCCAGGATTTGGTATGGTTGGTCATCTTGTCAAATTATAAAAATAAGAGTTGTACTACAAGTACATGAACAATTCACAGGTTTTTGCACAGGAAGACATTGATTGGCGGCTGCCAAAAATGGCGGCAGTAAATCACAGGAAGACATGCAAAAACCTTTTGAGATTTTCCTGTACCTGCAGATTTATTCTAAAATTAATGAATATCTGGTTTTCGACCACCCACACCTCTCTGGAAAAAATAAATAAATAAAGTGATATAACAAGAATCATATGAAATGATCAATCAAAATCCTTAGATTGACACGCATTTTACCAAAAAAAAAAGGGTCAAGAATCCCCCAATATGATCCTCATTATTGATACACAAATCAGTTTAGAAAGAACTCTATGAAAGTAGCACTCTCTGTTTGACTTGAATTATGGAGTAATTATGAGTTGTCATCGCGTTACTATTGAGAGTCTGGTTCTGGCTATTTATTTTGTTTTTTCTGGTAAATTTTTTTTCCAAAAGCTCTAACGGTACACTTTTCTCTCTAATATTCAACAGGTGAGATATAGAAGGGCAGCCAAAGCATTGATGAGATTAAGCCCAGATTACCTGAAAACGTACACTCCAGAACAAATAGATGAAATGGAATGGGTAAGTTTAGAGACTGCAATAGGCCTTTGGATCCAACACTTTGAACTTGCTGTAAAAGTAGTTTTTGTGTCAGAGAAGGACTTGTGCAACCAAGTACTAGGAAACATAATGGAAGGAATGGTATGGCCCGAATGTTTCGTTAAGATTGCTGATAAAATCATGGCTGTCTTCTTCCGATTTGGAGAAGGTGTTGCAAGAAGTAACAAAGAACCTCAAAAGTTGTTTAAGCTTTTAGACATGTTTGATTCATTAGAAAAGCTTAAACCTGAATTTTCGGAGGTTTTTGAAGGTGAAGCAGGAGCTGATATTTGTTCTCGATTCAGAGAACTAAAGAAACTCCTGGTCCATTCATCTACTAAGGTCTTTTGGGAGTTTGGGCTTCAAATTGAAAGCAATCAAGATGGTTTGCCTCCACCTCATGACGGTTCAGTTCCTAAACTGGTTCGATATGCCATCAACTACCTCAAAAACCTTGCAGTGGATAGTTACAGTTCACCAATGGCACAAGTACTCAGGACTGATCAATTATGGAAAGCTGGCATACTTTCGACTCCTGAAACTAATGAAATTTTACTCAAAGATGCCATTTCCAATGTCATGGAAGCGGTCCAAAGGAACATCGAAACCAAGAAATCGTTTTATAAGGACAAAGTACTCCCTCACATCTTCGCAATGAACACGTATTGGTACATTTACATGAGGACACAAAAAACAGAACTCGGGAAGCTATTGGGAGAGCAGTACATGAAAAAAAGGTATAAACAAGTTGCCGAAGAATCCGCTTACTTATACCAGAAGCAAGCTTGGGGGACTCTTGTGAGACTGCTTGACAAAGAAGAAATTAAGAGAGTCAATAAAGATGGCATTGGAGCTCTAATAAGAGGGAAAATGGATTCTTTCATGGTTGGATTTGATGAGATGTTCCAAAGGCATAGAAGCACTTACAACATTATTTCTGATGCAGATTTGAGAGAACAAATGAAAGAAGCCACTGTTAGGCTTGTGGTGCCTGCATATACTGAGTTTCTCAACAACTATTCATCATTTTTGGAGATCAAGTCTAATAAGTCACCTGGATTACTTGAGGACTTATTGAGCCAGATTTTTGAGGGTGTTGATCAGGTGGCTGATGGAAATTCGAAACTTGTTCGATGGAACTCGAGAGATCATAAAGATAGGAGGAGATCATTAATCGATCAAACTCGTGAGAGCAAAGATTTTCCATGATCCCAATCCTCTGGATTTGAAACTATGGACAGTACAAGTAAATATTCAATACTCAAGTTGTCTTTAAATCAGTATGATTAGTATAATGTTAGCATTGTATCACTTATCCTATAAGCAATCACTCATAAATGAAGATGGTACTGTTGGCATTTCACCTTCATCAAATACATATTACAGTCTTGTCAAAGTTTACTACCAAATGGATCATTTCTCCAGGTCCTTGACAAGATCTTCATCTATGGTTCTTTTGACCAACTTGTCATCCACATAAACTTTCAGACTTTCCAATCAACTCAGAAAACATCCAGTTTACCAATCTTTCCGTGATAAGAGGCATGATCCTCGTTGGGGTTGACCATGGGGATTTAGTTGTATGCATTAATGAAGGTTTATTTATTTAATTTTTTTTTTCAAAGACATCCACACAAACTTAGTGAGTTTTTAGGCTCCATCAAGAAAGGTCGATAGAGATTATGATTACCAAACCGTGTATATATCATATAAAAGATGAGAGTACAAGGAAGGAGGGTGACATAAACCCGACATTCAAAAAGCAACAAAGCAACAAATATAGTAAAAGCAATAAGAAAGCAGTAAGTGATGAGTACTACTCCCATTACAATGAAAGTAAATGAGTCCTAAACTACAAACCTCTAAAGTTAGACAATCCATATCTATACAAGTGTCCTGAGCCGTTGATGAAGGTCATGTGGTCCATACTTCTAATAGTGACGGTTGTCCCAGCCCTCTGAGGTAATTAATTGATCCAAGGAAGACGGAAACTGTCTTTAGGACCCGTCTTGTTCAAATCATGTTATCCACTTCTTCTCTACCTTGAGCACTAGGAAGGGCTTTGCTGCCACCTTGAAAAGCCATTGGTAACGAGCTTGTCCACTTCTTCTTTTAGGGTTGCAGTTCGTTTTGAGTTCAATAGTCTCTTATTTTAATGGTGAAGCTTGGCCTTGGGGTCTACCCTTAAGGCATGTCAAGAAATATTGGGATCAATTTCTACCACGTTTTCATGCTTCCACATGTCAAGGTTCTTCCTAAAAAAACACATCAGCTTTTCTTGGGCCACATGGAAAGCCCTTCCCGCTCAAAGCATTTTGCTTGCTTTTTTGGGGTCAATCGGGAAGCTCTCCAACTCTTTAACAATCGTGGCTTGAGAGTCTAACTTAGTAAGTCGGGGGGGTCCAACTTTTCCTTAGCTATGACGGGTTGGCCATTCAACGTTTGGCACATCCTTAGCCTCTACCATGGCAGCATTAACCACCATCACCATATGGACCTCCACTCCCTGAAGAGCAGCATACCTTGGAGCGTTCATATAGCATTGGCAAGACTCTTGTTGGTCACCCGGAAGGTGACAATCCCTCACTCGATGAGGAATTATGTGGACAAATGGTGAATTGATGTCACCGTCTAGAGTTTCTTGAGGACTGGCCTTTCGTAAGATGTCATGGTAGGCAAACTGGCAATCGATGATAACGAATTCTACGAATGTATGGATCTCTTATTTCCCTACTTTGATGCTCAAAATGATCTTCATCCGCTAGGCTACTCTATCACTAGTGAATACAAGGTGTGAGCAGGTGGTCATTTGAGGATCTCCTTGATATTTGGTTTCTGTAAAGAGATTTTGTTCATGAGAGTATCTTTAGTTCATTGCCCAAAGCTTAGCCAACTTGCATACATTCTTTTCTCCTGATCCTAATAGGGCCCTATGGACTTGGAGTGCCTAGCCTCGACATTAGCTTAAGGCTTATGCATGTTGGCAACTTGCACCTCATCTAAGTATTTGTCCCATACCACCTTGCGTGGGCTAGCTTTATTAGCCATATAACCTTTGGCTTCAGCTTCGGCTTCGGCCTTGTGCTAATAGCATTTTATTGGGAATTTACTTAATCATGTACAACGAAAAATAAAACATATTTCAATTCCCACCTAAGATCTACTTTGTGTTTGATAGAAACTTTGATAAAAAATTATAACTTTCATGAATTCATTGAAGAACAATTCTGATCTGCAATCTACACCTGTCTAATTATTAGTCTCCAATAGAAATTCACACACGGAACAAGATTGATGAGAGAACTAAAATTTTTCTTTTCTCGTGCTAGCAAAAACATTATTGTATTTTGTTATGGATTTTCGAATCCTAGTAGCCTATTAATAAAATTCCAAGAGGACTTTAATGACCCATTAAGTTTCAAATCACGAAACTTAATGATGTTTATTTTGATCTAATCAAAATCGATAAATTAAAATATCACTTTTTAATTTATCACCAGTTTACTTCTGTCGTAGCAACTAGCAATGTGTTGGGCAATAAATATGATGGGAAATGTCACTGGTATGACAAAATTAAACTTTTCATGTTTTGTGATACTGTAATCATTTTGTCAATATGATCCGATAAATCAAGATATATGAATGTGTGTCAATCTCAATTATCGATTATATCTTTCATCCCACTATTAAGTTATGTAAGTCGAAAAATCTTTTTTCGATTTATGAGTACACATTGATCAAAGATTTTGTTATCAACTTAATTGAATGAAATGTAGATCATAATCTCTTAATATCTAAAAATGACGAATTCTCTATTGATCATTCACAACCTTCATATGATTCTTGACATACATGAAGGATGTCATATTAGCGACCCTTGACAATGAAAAATCCAACATCATCAATGTATAACTGTCATTATATAAGGTATTATGATGACATCAAGTCGAAGGACCAATTCCATAAAATTTAAATTATCTGTGGTTGTAAGTCATAATGAGATATGAATATCGTTATTACGGATAGATCATCGCGTGTGGTATTTCTTACTTCTGAAATAAATAGCTAATCTTACAAATTAAAATGTGGTGATACTTAAATGAACACATGAATGCCTTGTTATAGAGCAAAATATTGGACACCCGCTATGAAGATTCCATATGGATAACTATCTGAGTGTCAGTAATTAATCTCTAATATACGCTAGTGGAATTGGTCATTCGACTTGATGTCATCATAGTACCTTATATAATGACAGTTATACATTGATGATGTTGGATTTTTCATTGTCAAGGGTCGCTAATATGACATCCTTCATGTATGTCAAGAATCATATGAAGGTTGTGAATGATCAATAGAGAATTCGTCATTTTTAGATATTAAGAGATTATGATCTACATTTCATTCAATTAAGTTGATAACAAAATCTTTGATCAATGTGTACTCATAAATCGAAAAAAGATTTTTCGACTTACATAACTTAATAGTGGGATGAAAGATATAATCGATAATTGAGATTGACACACATTCATATATCTTGATTTATCGAATCATATTGACAAAATGATTACAGTATCACAATACATGAAAAGTTTAATTTTGTCATACCAGTGACATTTCCCATCATATTTATTGCCCAACACATTGCTAGTTTCTACGACAGAAGTAAACTAGTGATAAATTAAAAAGTGATATTTTAATTTATCGATTTTGATTAGATCAAAATAAACATCATTAAGTTTCGTGATTTGAAACTTAATGGGTCATTAAAGTCCTCTTGGAATTTTATTAATAGGCTACTAGGATTCGAAAATCCATAACAAAATACAATAATGTTTTTGCTAGCACGAGAAAAGAAAAATTTTAGTTCTCTCATCAATCTTGTTCCGTGTGTGAATTTCTATTGGAGACTAATAATTAGACAGGTGTAGATTGCAGATCAGAATTGTTCTTCAATGAATTCATGAAAGTTATAATTTTTTATCAAAGTTTCTATCAAACACAAAGTAGATCTTAGGTGGGAATTGAAATATGTTTTATTTTTCGTTGTACATGATTAAGTAAATTCCCAATAAAATGCTATTAGCACAAGGCCGAAGCCGAAGCTGAAGCCAAAGGTTATATGGCTAATAAAGCTAGCCCACGCAAGGTGGTATGGGACAAATACTTAGATGAGGTGCAAGTTGCCAACATGCATAAGCCTTAAGCTAATGTCGAGGCTAGGCACTCCAAGTCCATAGGGCCCTATTAGGATCAGGAGAAAAGAATGTATGCAAGTTGGCTAAGCTTTGGGCAATGAACTAAAGATACTCTCATGAACAAAATCTCTTTACAGAAACCAAATATCAAGGAGATCCTCAAATGACCACCTGCTCACACCTTGTATTCACTAGTGATAGAGTAGCCTAGCAGATGAAGATCATTTTGAGCATCAAAGTAGGGAAATAAGAGATCCATACATTCGTAGAATTCGTTATCATCGATTGCCAGTTTGCCTACCATGACATCTTACGAAAGGCCAGTCCTCAAGAAACTCTAGACGGTGACATCAATTCACCATTTGTCCACATAATTCCTCATCGAGTGAGGGATTGTCACCTTCCGGGTGACCAACAAGAGTCTTGCCAATGCTATATGAACGCTCCAAGGTATGCTGCTCTTCAGGGAGTGGAGGTCCATATGGTGATGGTGGTTAATGCTGCCATGGTAGAGGCTAAGGATGTGCCAAACGTTGAATGGCCAACCCGTCATAGCTAAGGAAAAGTTGGACCCCCCCGACTTACTAAGTTAGACTCTCAAGCCACGATTGTTAAAGAGTTGGAGAGCTTCCCGATTGACCCCAAAAAAGCAAGCAAAATGCTTTGAGCGGGAAGGGTTTCCATGTGGCCCAAGAAAAGCTGATGTGTTTTTTTAGGAAGAACCTTGACATGTGGAAGCATGAAAACGTGGTAGAAATTGATCCCAATATTTCTTGACATGCCTTAAGGGTAGACCCCAAGGCCAAGCTTCACCATTAAAATAAGAGACTATTGAACTCAAAACGAACTGCAACCCTAAAAGAAGAAGTGGACAAGCTCGTTACCAATGGCTTTTCAAGGTGGCAGCAAAGCCCTTCCTAGTGCTCAAGGTAGAGAAGAAGTGGATAACATGATTTGAACAAGACGGGTCCTAAAGACAGTTTCCGTCTTCCTTGGATCAATTAATTACCTCAGAGGGCTGGGACAACCGTCACTATTAGAAGTATGGACCACATGACCTTCATCAACGGCTCAGGACACTTGTATAGATATGGATTGTCTAACTTTAGAGGTTTGTAGTTTAGGACTCATTTACTTTCATTGTAATGGGAGTAGTACTCATCACTTACTGCTTTCTTATTGCTTTTACTATATTTGTTGCTTTGTTGCTTTTTGAATGTCGGGTTTATGTCACCCTCCTTCCTTGTACTCTCATCTTTTATATGATATATACACGGTTTGGTAATCATAATCTCTATCGACCTTTCTTGATGGAGCCTAAAAACTCACTAAGTTTGTGTGGATGTCTTTGAAAAAAAAAATTAAATAAATAAACCTTCATTAATGCATACAACTAAATCCCCATGGTCAACCCCAACGAGGATCATGCCTCTTATCACGGAAAGATTGGTAAACTGGATGTTTTCTGAGTTGATTGGAAAGTCTGAAAGTTTATGTGGATGACAAGTTGGTCAAAAGAACCATAGATGAAGATCTTGTCAAGGACCTGGAGAAATGATCCATTTGGTAGTAAACTTTGACAAGACTGTAATATGTATTTGATGAAGGTGAAATGCCAACAGTACCATCTTCATTTATGAGTGATTGCTTATAGGATAAGTGATACAATGCTAACATTATACTAATCATACTGATTTAAAGACAACTTGAGTATTGAATATTTACTTGTACTGTCCATAGTTTCAAATCCAGAGGATTGGGATCATGGAAAATCTTTGCTCTCACGAGTTTGATCGATTAATGATCTCCTCCTATCTTTACGATCTCTCGAGTTCCATCGAACAAGTTTCGAATTTCCATCAGCCACCTGATCAACACCCTCAAAAATCTGGCTCAATAAGTCCTCAAGTAATCCAGGTGACTTATTAGACTTGATCTCCAAAAATGATGAATAGTTGTTGAGAAACTCAGTATATGCAGGCACCACAAGCCTAACAGTGGCTTCTTTCATTTGTTCTCTCAAATCTGCATCAGAAATAATGTTGTAAGTGCTTCTATGCCTTTGGAACATCTCATCAAATCCAACCATGAAAGAATCCATTTTCCCTCTTATTAGAGCTCCAATGCCATCTTTATTGACTCTCTTAATTTCTTCTTTGTCAAGCAGTCTCACAAGAGTCCCCCAAGCTTGCTTCTGGTATAAGTAAGCGGATTCTTCGGCANAAGTCTTTATGTTCTAATCAAGAGTTTGTCCATCAACAGGTGTGGGATCAGACTCAAGTTAATCTAATTGGTCAACGATATCTGTGAAGATATTATCTTTTTTCAAGTTCTAATTTGCTCTCACCATCCTCTTCTAAAATGAACTCTTTCTCTAGGAATATTGCATGTCTTGAGATAAACACCTTATTCTCAACGGGATTATAAAATTGATATCCAATTGTCTCTTTTGGATATCGCAAAAATATACATTTATCGGATTTTGTTTCAAGTTTATCCAATTCAGTGCACTTTACATAAGCGTCATAGCTTTAAACTTTCATATAAGATAAGTTGGGCATTCATTCTGCCTTTCCATAACCTGTATGGAGTCTTATCAACCGAATTAGATGGGATATGATTTAATGTGTAGCACGGAGCAATTAGTACATAACCTCAAAATGATTTTGGAAAGTTTGCATGACTTATCATTAATCACACCATATCTAATAATGTGCGGTTTCTCCGTTTACATACATCATTATGTTGTGTTGTATGTGGCGGAGTTCACTGCGAGAGAATCTCATTCTTTTTAGATAATATAAAAATAATCCTTTTAGATATTCTCCACCTCGATCTGATCTTAGTGTGAGAAACCTTTACCTATTTGTTTCTCTACTTCAAGGTTGAATTCCTTGAACTTTTCAAGTGTTTCATGCTTGAACTTCATCATATATACATAACAATATTTACAATGATCATTAGTAAATGTGATGAAGTAAGAAAAAACACATCTAGCTATGATTGACATGGGTCCACATACATTAGTATGTGTTAGGCCCAATAATTGTGCAACTCTTTCTCCTTTTTCAATAAAAGGAAATTTGGTCATCTTGCCTAGTATGCATGATTTGAATTTGTTAAATAATTCAAAATTAGTTGATCCTAAGTATCTATCTCTATGTAACTTGAAAATGCGTTTCTCATTTATATGTCCTATCCTGCAATGACAAAGATAGGTATTATTTAGATCATCACTTTATGTCTTTTATTTTCAATACTTATAATAGAAGACTCGGTATCAAGATGTAAATGTGATTTTGTAATACACCATGACAATAAAATATCTCATGTCAATAAAAGGAAAAATGATTGTTCTTAACATTAATTGAAAAACCATTCATATCTAACATGAAATAAAAATAACAATTTTCTAATTCTAATACTAATTCCGAACACAATGGTAAGAAATATGTTCCCACATTTAATGCAACAACTCTTGCTCCATTCCCCACGCGCATGTCAACTTCTCTTTTCTACATTGGTCTACTTTTCATTAATCCCTATATATTTATACAAATATGAGATCCACATCTGATATCTAATACCCAAGAAGCTAATGAAGTAAACATATTAACCTCGATAACAGGTATACCTGAAGTTGAAGTTTCAGAAGACTTCTTTCCCTTTAAACTTGCAAGGTAAGCCTTGCAGCTCCTTTTCCAATAACTTTTCACTCCACAGTGATAGTACATATTATCGGAGTTGGTATTGTTCTTGTTTGCTTTGTCTGTTTTATTATTGCTTTTAGCCTTCTTGAATGTTTTCTTAAAGTTAAAACTTCATTTAGTCTTTCTCTTAGGCCCTTGGAGGATTGAACAACTAAGACATGCCCACTACTAGCTTTGACATTGGG
Source organism: Fraxinus ornus (assembly GCA_903798235.1). Lineage (NCBI taxonomy): Eukaryota > Viridiplantae > Streptophyta > Magnoliopsida > Lamiales > Oleaceae > Fraxinus > Fraxinus ornus. The sequence goes on along the minus strand of CAIGRF010378121.1, from coordinate 31,954 downwards.
CTCAACAGTCTTGAGCAAGTTCAGTAACTCAGGGAATATGAACTCGAGCTTATTTATCTTGAAATTCATTGAACGACTAAGAGATGCCCACTACTAGTTTTTCTGTTTCTTTTTTTGCAACTACGTGTAAAGGCCACAAACGTCGTTACATTTGCGTGCATGAGCAAACTACCATGGCCCACTGTGACGGCAATTGCTGTTGCCAATCGTCGCCATCTCTTTTTCCTTTCGATCCAGTTTTTTTACCGAGAAAATTAAATTTTCTTTTAAAACAAATTTCAAAGTTGAAAAGTAATTTTCTAAATTGCTAAATTCAAGGAAAAACATGCGAAATAGTTTTTAATAGTCATAAAGTAGGCTTTGATACCACTGTTAGAAATTTATTTAATCATATACAGTGGAAAATAAAACAAAAATCAATTCCCACCAAGGATCTCCTTTGTGTTTAGATAAAAACTATGTTATAAAATTAGATATTTGATGAATTCCTTGAAGAACAATTCTGATATGCAATCAACAGTTGTCCAATTGTTCAGCTTCCAATGAAAATCCACACAGGGAACAAGATTGAGAGAACTAGTGCTTTTCTTTTCTTGTACTAACAAGATTATAATTGTATTGTGTTATGAATTTTCAAATCCTAATAGCCTATTAATAAAAGTTAAAGTGAGTTTAGCCCATTTCTTAAACTATGTTATAACATGATAAAAACTAAGTTATAAAATTAGATATTTGATGAATTCCTTGAAGAACAATTCCGTCTGCAATCAACAGTTGTTCAATTGTTCATCTTCCAATGAAGATCCACACAGGGAACAAGATTGAGAGAACTAGTGATTTTCCTTTCTTGTACTAGCAAGAGTAAATTGTATTGTGTTATGAATTTTCAAACCCTAATAGCCTATTAATAAAAGTTAAAGTAGGTTTAGCCCATCTCTTAAACTTAACTCAATCCAATCCAATTAAATAAATTTGGCCCATGAATTAATTAATCCAATTAATTAATTCGAACAGATTAACAAGCAACTAAATTAATTAATTTTTCAATACTTGTTAATTAATTAATTAGAGAATTTTATTCTTCTATTTCTCATTTTATGTGTGACACATTAAGTTCCCGATCAGGATATCTAATGACGTGAATTATTATCATGATCTAATCAGAATTGATAAATTAAAATACCCATTTTTAATTTATTACCAATTCACATCCGTCGTTCCAAAATGATATCTAGCAATTTGTTAGGACAATACATGTGGCGAAAAATGTTACGTGGTATGACAAAATCAAACTTGTTCTTTTATCGTGAAACTATAATTCTTTTGTCAATATGATCCGATTACTTATAATATGTGTATTTGTGTCAATCTCAATTATTGATCATCTCTTTCATCCTATTATTAAGTTAATGTAAGTCGAAAACTCTTTTTTTTCGACTTATTAGTACACATTCGCCAATGATTTCATTATTAACTTATCGGAATGAAATGTAGATCACAATCTCTTAACATCTAAAAATAATGAATCATCTATTGATCATTCACAATTTTCATATGATTTTTGACATACTTGAACGATACCGTATTAGCGACCTTTGACAGAGTAACATTCAATATCGTCAAAGTATGACTGTCCTCATATAAGACACTACGATGATCTCAAGTTGAAGGACCAATTTCAGTACCGAACGTTAAAAGTTAACCACGACACTAAGATGGTTATCCATGTTGAATCTTTTCAACGAGTTTCCAACATTTACGTGTTCATTTAAGTGTCATCACACTTTAACTTGTGATATCAGCTGTTTATTTCACAAGTAAGAAATGACACACGTGATGGTCTTCATCTGTAATAACGATATCCATATTTCTTTAGTATTTACGACTACATATGATTTAAAATTCAGTCCAATGTAATTTGTTTATCACAATCGCAACTTTTTGTGATTAATAAATAACCAAGACTTAAACCTAAGAATTCTATTATTTAATATAATTTATTAGAANATAATGGACTCTATAAAAATTTATTTTGGATATACAAAATTGTAGTTATAACTCACTAAAACAAACTACTTACTGTGTAATATAAGATTCCAAATTAATACATTACCACAACAATATTGAGCTAAATTAGTAGCTCATAAGTAATAATATATATATATATATATATTAAACTCAAAAATCAAAATCACACTCAAACTCAAACATTTATAATCACATTGTGGAAGAATTCAAATTTAGGAAACCAGTCATGTACTAGAATTGAGGACTTTAATAAGATGCCTTGCAAAATGAAACAAGCCTTGACAAGTTTATTAGAATATAACATGAGCTATTTTTCAATTTGAAGTCAAATTACAAACTTTCAAAACTACGAAAACTAAAAATCAACGACGAATTTTATCAATTTGTTCTCACGTCCTTTGAGACCCCAAAAAATGGACAAATTTCTTTTCTACATAGAGCAACTTTGGCTAGTTTTTTAATGTGTTGTATCTCCCGACCAACACTTCAAATGCTGGAAGTCACGTAGGCAAAGGGTCATAATTATTCTTATTTGAAAAAATATAAAAAATAAAAAGAGCAGCTGTCACGACATCTAAATTTTAGAAATTTTATCTTCGAAAATATTTTTAAGTATCAGTTTGAAATGCTTACATGCAATCATTGTATCTTACATGAATGACGAAATGAATGCTGAAATTTTTTTTTTCAATAATTAATACTCTCAATTTTTTCAAACTGGATTGAATTTTATTTTATTTTTTACCTTATTACCTGTTATTCTATTTATATAATTTATAAAGAACAAATTGATTTATATAAAAATAAAAATAAAAATAAAAAAGGAAAGAAAGAAGAAGAAGAAGAAGAGGAGGAGCGCTATCACTTGTAATATCAACCCAGGCAACTTGAAATTTGATCAACATTTATATCTCAGCAATTTCTGACATGGACCAAGAATATCAGCAAACGCCATTCAGCACACTCAGCAATTCGGAACACAGAATTCAACTATTTTTTAAGCATAAACGCATTCTTGACTCCAAGAAATCTGGTTTAACTCCAGAAATAGTACACCAATACAGAGGTGAAAGAAAAAAAAAAAGTCAACAAAGCAAAACCATTAGATATCATATCCTCATCGGTTTATGTCTCCGCAGCCACAACACCGGTTCCTACCGAATTCTTCTCGTGATCGCCCTCTAGCTGGCTTAAGTTGCCCTTTTCCTTGATTAGTTGAATATGATGGTGTTTGCAGTAAAGGCGCCCCTCGTGTGCAATGTAGTTTGATGGACTGATGACGCATCCTCCATGGGTACATTTGAAACAGCTCTTGTGGTATGCAGTTCCATTCACCGAGACCTGTAAACATTTTTTATGTGAGATAATTACTTGTATCACTCATAATTTCCCCTTTCCTTACATACGAAATATAATGTGAAATAAATCTTACGACTTATCTAGATGTGAGTTCGAGGATTTAAATCACAGAATAGGTGGATTCGAATGATCCAAATTATTACCTTTTCAGTTGGATAGACAGTATTCTTGCAACCAACACATTTTTCCCTCGTTCCACCAAACATATTTGAAACTTTGTTTGCCAGAGGTTTCTGTTTCAAACATCATGATTGAAGATTGATTATGGATCCATGTACCAAATATTGGCAAGCATATGAGAACGAAAATACACAATAGCTGAACTTAGATCACTTTGGATTTTTAATTTAGTATGTCAACGAAGACTCTTACCTCGGTGTCAACTGGTTTCTCTGGTTTTGCAATTTTAGGCGTTCCTGAAAACGTTAAGGAGAATGAAGTACGTAGCTCATTAGAGTTAGACATGATTACACACCATAATTAACAATATTTTAACTTATTTCACTTGTTTAATACCCAAATATTGTCTAATTTAACTTACCAATCATACAATAAATATTTGGAGCAAAACTTCATCTATGTCTATATTTACTATTTATCTTATTTACCTTCAAAGCTTTTGTCAAGGCTGCCAGTTCTTTTGAAGAGTTGATCAAAGTGTGGCCTGCAATATAGAACTCCCTCAAAGGAATTGTAGTTTCCAAGCTGCAATTAAGCCACAGACGAATATTCTCAAGTCGCAATGATGAAACTGGTATTATCACATTATGAATAAAAGGTTAATAGAATAATTCTACATTGAACCACCATCTCATCTAAAAGCTTAAACAAATACAATGTGCACGTTGACTTCAGTGCGCGCCGTGTACACTAGATTAATTTTTTTTTTATCAATATGTGGACAATTTTCATCAATGAGATGGTGACTAGACTTGAATTCTGAACATTTTTCAACTTTAATATCATGGTAAATTAGTTCATTTAAAAGCTTAAGCTATTCATTCATTCAAATTTAGTCTTTAATATCCAGAATCTAAAATCAAAATATATTCAATCAAGAATCTATAGTTGAAGGCCAAACTCAGAATCAAAGATCCATTCTAAAAAGAGAGATTATGATAAAATTTCATAAAATCAGAATCAAGAAATGAATTTTTGCAGGCAAATATAGCTAAGAATTTCAGTTCAAACTAACCTTGAGGGTGCCTTTGCAGTGATGGCATCTAAAACAAGCCTTGTGGTAGACTCTATTATCTGCAGTTAACTTGTCAACCAAATACACAGTCTTCTCACATGCCATGCATTTCTGGGTTGTTCCTGCAAATGCCATGGTAACAAAAGAAAAAAACTCTTTCTTGATCTTCTCTACCTCTCTTTCTCTCTCTTGTTTTGTGAACAGATAGGATTTGGGGGAAGAGAGAGAAGTTTGTTGGTTGTAAATATATATTTGTCAATCATTTTTCCCTTGTATCAAGCACCCACCTTTTCTAGATTTTCCCCCTTTAATATTCTTCTTTATTTCATTTTTTCTAACAGTTTCTCTTTACATGAGTTCTACCTAATTTATCCATCTAATAGTTTAAATTACATATCGTATTTATTTTTATGCTATCTACCTCAAATTCGTTTATGTTTTCTAATGAAAGAATTTGAAATGACTTTGAACATTGTCATATAGTTTTTTTACTACTTGCTTGTTGTCTAATAAAAATGTATTAATTTTTGCGAAAAGGTAGTTGCATATGAAATCATAATTGTTACTTCCTAACTCATTGAAGTCTCATGCTTGATAGGAGCCCACTTTTGGTTGGGTAGTAACTTTTTCATTTGATATGATAATAAAAAATAAAAAGAAATGGTCACAGATATACTTCCATGACATTATGGACCACCATAATGGGAGTCTGTCTCAAATTTGTTGTTTCCATATTATTTTCTTTAATATATTTTTATACATTGACACATTATCTCAAGCAAATAGACTTTCAACACGTCGACATATTACGTAATTGCATCTTTCCATTTATTTATTAAGAAAATTTGATATGTCGAAATTTCAAAAATATATTCAAAGAGCCAAAAAAAAAATAGTAAGTTTGGGATGGGCAACTATAGATTGGGACTTATATAGGGATCATGACCCTATTTGTGTCGGTAGATAACTTCCTTTCAAAACTCGATATAAAAGCCCTAGTGTGTGAAATAAATTATCGGGCTTATTGTACGATACATTGAACAATGTTAAAGATGATAGATAATTTAGGGGACCATGTCCGTTATCTTTTCTAGAAAAATCTTTTTGGGGATTGGGCCATATTGTTAGAAAAATAAAGAGATAGGGGACCCCACAGAGAGTAATATGATTTTTGAAATTGAAGCAAATGATGCCAATGAGCAAAGATATTATGCTGCCAGCCATACATATGCCTTGCACCACCACAAGTGCCATTCTACTCATATTCTGATCTGTCTCGAGATTTTGTATCCAAGAAAAAAGGATAAAGATAGAATGTAAATAAAGCAAAATATGATTGTTAATTGATGTCAAGGGCCAGTCATGATCTCACTAACATGTGTTTAGAAGAGGTTTTTTTTTTCTTTGAAACGTTGAGAAGCACAAAATAAGGCATAATTGTAAGTTTTTAGAGTTAGATTTTAACAAATTCTTGTTCGAATCCAAGTCAAAATCCCACGCTATGCATAGCAATTAGAGTTGGAGAAAAATTAGTTGCAAATACTATTACAGAACAAGGAAATACAGAAATGAAAACTTACCAATCTAGACTTATGACACCATGATGTTCCAAAGTGAAATTGTCCGCTCTAAACTGTTGCAACCTCTTTGATAATTACTCCGAGAATACAATGATCGAATAACTTGTGTAGCAATCATAAAAGATTTTCAACAATTTCAACAATTCAATAGAAAAATATCTCAAAATAACAGAACAATTTTAAAACGATTTTTTTTTTTTTTTAAATTGCAGAATTTGAAGAATGATTTCAGTGTGTTTTTTTCTTTCAAGAAAATAGGGGTTGCAGAATTTGGTACAAGCAGAATTATTTCAAATAAATAGAGTTGTCCAATACGGCTCATTGAACTCTTGTAACCAATATTGTCAAAATCAGATTGGACAAATTGATTTAACCGAGAAACTTGAGAACCGGCTTGTAAACCAATTCTGTTATGACTTAAACCCCTTAAACTAATAATCGAAAAAAACTCGGTCAAAAGCAAGGTCCAATATCAAACTGGGGACCTAACACCCATTCTTCCAGTTTGGTTGGTTTATTTTTTGAAGGGAAAAATTCATAAATCCTACTTTAAGTTTACACCATTTCAAAAATAACAAAACATCTTTCACATTTCAAAAATCAGATTTTTGACCTATACATAC
>CAIGRF010378121.1:0-10419 GCA_903798235.1 Fraxinus ornus | reverse complement strand
CAATAACGGCCATATTTTCAATTTTAATTGAATTTTAATTCGTACCAAACGGGACCTATGATTATGCCCCTAAAAAAAGTTCCCTCTCTTTGTACAATAAGATTTTAAAAGGCTAATTGGGAACTCTTAACATCCAGATCACTTGGACTAGAAGTTATACTTCGGAAATCTATATAAAGGCCATCATTTGGCAATATTTTCATCACAAACAACACAAAAGACCAGCTGTTTCACATCTTTGCGAGCAGTTGTCATGGCACATCAGGAAAATCTTGAAAAGATTGGCGTAGAAGGATTTAAATTCGCAGAGGTGTTCTTCCCCGGACCCAGGGGTCCAACTACAAGCCAAGAACCATATCCAGAAGGGAGAAATCAGGTTGCTCCGAACAAGCAAGTCCCTATCGACTTCAACCAGGCTGCCAAAAAATATGGAGGAGTCGTAATTATAGAAGGTCGTAAGAAAGTACCTCCATATCCAAAAGGGAGAAATCAGGTTGCTCCGAACAAGCAAGTCCCTAACGACTTCAACCAGGCTACCAAAAAATATGGAGGAGTCATAATTATAGAAGGTCATAAGAAAGTACCTCATAGGTACTAAGGCTTATTGGACACTCTTTCTTAAAAATCGTAGTAAAAATACTACTAATGAAGCTAGATAACATATGCTGTGCTTTGAGTCTTCGAGTCTAATGTACATATGCTGTGCTTTTCATAAACTTGTAACATATGCAGTGCTTTTGTTATGACCTTGAAACTTTCGTGTGATTTATACCTCGGATCTTTTCCTGCAAATTAATTCTCGACTCAAGGATTTGCATCTCCTGATTGGTTCTCACTAGCTGTTCTAATAGCCATTCACTTCATATCTACAATAGCATACAGCATTCGTTCTGTTCACCAAAAAATTAATGGAAGGAAGATATTAAATATTGAAGTAGTGTTGAAACTAGTTAAATGACACCTCAAAAAATCCTCCTTATTAAGAAATAGCGCCAATCAATTAAATTTCTCGAGTTAAATGAGAGCCATTATTTTCTAACATAGGGCGGGGAAGCAAGAAAAAAACCATTTTATTCTTGCCAACCCAAAACATTTATGGATAAACCATGGATGAAACATCATTTTACCCTTAAATCACAACAGTTTAGAGCTTGTTTGGCCCCCCATTTTAATCCAATTAAAATTGAAAATATAGCCGTTATTTGGTCTCACTCATCTAATAAAAGTCAACAATAACGGCTAGTTTTTTAATTTTAATCCGATTTTAATCTGTACCAAACATACTCTTAATGTCTCTTTCCATCCTTTGGAACAATTTCTACAGTGAGATCTGTTTGGGAATTATTATTATTATTATTTTCCCAATTTTGATTTAGTTTTACATATAGGGCTTGTTCGGTCGTACTTAAAATCCAATTAAACCGTTATTGAGTCTCACTTGTCTAATAAAAGTCAATAATAACGGTTAATTTTTCAATTTTAATATCTACCAAACACGTCAATAATCAGTGAAGCACCATACGGTCCCTGATATCTAGGAATCCTCTAGTTTATCCCTTGTTCAACACCGAAAGTAGGAAATTTTGTTCATCGAGATGAAATGGAATCTTTCATCCTTCATTCTCTAATGGTCCAAAAAATTCTACAAGCAATGTGAACTCGAATAGGGATAATAATTTTTAAAATTATCTGACCAATATAGAGCTTGTTCTATACTCAACTGAACACGAAGAACAAATTCTGAGTCAATAATGGATCTATATCTATTTCTCTATAGTTTATGTCATCAAAACTACCACGCACTCCAACGTCATATTTGATGACATATGAAGAATTAATTTTTCCATATCTAACAGTCTTACCAATAATTTCTTTCACTTTTATTCTGGATATTATTCCACAGCAATTTTTTTATATATAACTTTGTGGACCATCAGCTGGAAAATTATGATCATCAGAACAAATTAATTTTTCATAATTAAAATTTCCATAGTATTCCATTTCTGTACTGTCAGAAAATATCCTGGGCTACCTTGTTGGCCTAACATTAAAAGACCTCTATACATATTGCTTTACATCTGCAAGAAAAATGTATTCATATCAAATATTAGAGCATTAGAGGCTATAATTTGAAAGAATAAATCTAAAATGTTGGCTTCTAGTCAAGTAAATATATGCTTGTTTTTTTAAATCACTTATGCCCTAATTATACAATTTAAGTAGAACGTTTTTATTTCAATAAGTACATAATTGGATATAATAAGAAAGAATAACTCCAAGTTGATGTCACTTAAATCCCTTTACCTAACTGTGTGAGTACAATATATTCATTTCAATTAGTACATCAACATTGGCTAGAATTTGAAGAAATAACTCCAAATTAGTTACTTTTAATCAGGCTAAAGTGAAATGATTAGCCAAAACTATAGCTATATAATTATGTAGTGATGTTTGTGTTGGGAAGTAAACTTGATTTTGGAGTAAATAATATAGGCTTAAGAATTTTGGTCATATATAGGTCCAACAAAATCTAATATTTCTAGAAATATCTTGTAGAAATATCCATGTAAATACCTAGTAAAAGATGTGGTCATAAGTATGGATTCTATCTAGAATATTTAGAGAAAATATATAGTCCAAATGTAAGATCTAGAAGCCTCATGAAAATATGTGGACCAGAAGTCTCTAGTTTAATGTGTGGTCTACAAGTCTCATATAAACCCTATATAAAGGAGTAGAGTCTCTCCATTTTTTAACAAGTCAAGCCAAGTATGTAAGTTTTAAAGTTGAGAAATATAAGTTACTTTTACTTACTTCTTCTTATTAGTGTTTTCCTTCCTCTCAAGCCTTAGCCAAACCAAGTTTCTAAATCTCTCTTTCCTCCAACAGTCCTATCTTCTCTCGGTTGGCGATAACATTCTCTGTCTGGATCTCGCTCTGGATCAGACTTACCAATTAATGATAAGAGGTTGGATTTCAGTTGCGAACATCTCTCCAAAAGGAAATCTCCACTAGCAGACTATTTGACAAGGTGTCTCTAACCTTTTTCATCTGATATAGTCTCGCAAGCAATTAATTCAGCACTGAACCATGCAAAATAGCTTTTGAAGGACTCTTTTTCTTCCTGCCTCATGTCATTCAATCGTGTCGCTAGTGTTTATCCTATTATGCTCTCGACAAGCGTCCTTAGGAATGTTTGCTTCAGTTACGACTGACTTTTAATTGACCCTAGCGGCAACTTCCTGTAATATCACTTAGCAGGTCTATCCAACATTAGGGAGAAGCTTTGGCATTGAGTACATGGCTCACCTTTTTCAGCCTCATATGTGCCATATACCCAAATAGATGATGCATTGGATCTCCTTTTTCGTTATTCTTCTCTATCATGGGGCAAACAAAGTTATTCGAAATTGGTATTTCTTTAATATCCTTTAAGAACTGCAAATATTCATCTCGTCATCCATCTTATGTGATTGATTGACCTTCATATCTCAAACGAAAGAGTATACTGTATGAAGTATTAACAAGCCTTTTTTACTCTTCAACCAACCTGGCAATAGTACTGATTAAACCTTCGTTGTTTGATCTTACTTCATCCATAGGCTTTTCCGGAGTGGATTTACCCTCACGTCATTCCTTTCATTTCTTCTCCAGTACAATATCATCGGTTCTTGACATCCGCAAGTTGCTATTATTCTGTAAAATGAGTTAGCAGCATTCACTGTTCCATTTTCATCAAATTCACCATGCTAATTTCTCCTTGGATTCTCAATTCTTGCACGCAACGACACCTTCTTTGTTGTTAATGCCTTCAGGCTCTCAGCCATTTCGTTGATCATTTTTGCAATGGACTTTTTATTTTGTAAGCAGCAATGTTGATCGGAAGAAATAGGGGCTTATGACTTTGTTAGTATTTTCTCCCGCTGTCGCTTTGGATTCACGTCTCTATCTATCGGATCATTACTACTTATCCTTCTATTTCAATTTCAAGCGTTATTTTTTCTTCTGAGTTCACTTCCGTTTTTCTCATTTATGCGGATTACAAGGATTTAATGATAAAAAATTTCTCAAAACACTTTGCTCAAGTTTCTCACAGACGACGTTAATTTGTTGACAATAAAAATCAGATCAACAAATTTCTCTCACCTAACCATGATTTTTGCCTCTTAAACTCGATGGTTTTAATATTGCTCAAATCGAAGCAAGAGAAGAAACGGTTATTTGGAATGGAGATAATTTATTTTTTCTTAGTTTTCTTCTCTTAGACGGAAGTATTTATAAATTTCCCTCAAGGGTTTGGACAATTCGATCATTTAGAAGAAGAATGACAGATGGTAGCCTCTTACTGGTTAGTTTGTAACTAATCTTATTATTGTATCATGTTTTGCTTATTCACTTGTCATGCATTTATTGATGTTGAAGTCACATTTTAAATATTCGCCCATGGGCACCTTAACGCCAGCTTTTAACCAGCTTGGATGGAGGATGACTCGCTTATGCTTTGTACAAGCTTTTCATGATTATGCTCCCCTCGTACTTCGCTTTGTTGCATTTTTTATATCACAAGTGTATGATATCGTAACAAGTAATATAATGGACCTACGAGTCCAAATTATCGTTCCCACGAGGACTAAATGTTAATCTTAGTCTACTCCTCCTACACCTACTTGATGAAAGCCAACAAATAAAGAATATTGATTGTTGTGAAAATTGATTTTCTTAAATAAACTAAATGCCTAAGACAAATAAGAAAATGATGAAATAACGAACACCACTTGATCAAAGAAGATTCATGTATGACAAATATATTAGGGCAAAACAATTTCACCTATTGATCGCCTTAATTCCCAATTTAAGATTCTAACCTAATATAGTGTTCGGTCGAATTCTTCTACGGTATTCAATTTATCCCTCTTGAGTTCTCATTGAGCATATTTAACTAATTCAATTCCATATCTCTATGTGAATTACCCTTAGTTAAAGAGTTATGGTAATAGGAATTCATATAACGACCGCAACACTTAGTATAGGTATCTCTACACATTATACCTCATTACCGAATTTTATTATACATTCTAAACCTCAAACTCATCTCTTGAATCGTAAGAAACTCAATAGATCATCAAATTATTGGCCAGATAATTCAAAGCGTTGCATTCATAATAAAACCAACATATGGAAGAATAAAACTTAGAATTCTTGAATCAAATAACTAAAGGTCTCAATAAATTACATTGTTTGCCCTAATAAGAAGTTTAGCTACTCATAATGAAAACAATGAAATCAATAACAATATTCGAATACATCATCGGATTTAATAGATGGAAAAGATGGAAAAGAATCAGATCTTGCACCAAGATCTTCTTTCGCTTCCAATTCTCGATTTTGATTCGAATCCTTGATGTAGTTCTTTTCGCGAATTCCTCTTCGATCTTGTGTTTTTCTCTCAATTTTGCAAAGTGTGGAACCCTCTTTTCAATACACTTATCACGCTTATAGTTTGCAAATTGGAAATAAGTTCGCAAAATTGGATTTTATTTGATTCAACAATAGTATCTACAATAAAGCTCCTTGTACAAATGTAGTTGACATAGTGGATTACAAATACATAATTTTTGGTACATAGGGATTACAAATACATAATTTTTGGTACATATCCCTATGTACAAAAAATTATATACATATAGCATGGCCCAATTTTTTTTATTTTTTTGGGTCAAAGACCCAATCGATGGTTGCTACATGTATACCTGTAACCCATTCCGTCAATTTCTTCTATATCAAAGTTCTAGTATCTAATCCTATCCCCTAAAGCAAACTCATTAAGTAGAGCCAATTCTAAAATATCGAAAAAAAAAAAATATGAAATTTGGTATAATTATTTTGTTTTTCAAATTATTTATATTTTTATTTCAATTTAGTTTTTGATTGAAAAGTGAATAAATTAAAATTTAAGTGCTTAAAATTCGTAAATCTAAATAATATAAACAATAAGTAGACAGTAGATGTAGATAATGTGTGGATAAATAAAGTATCTTTATCCAATTTTTCTTGGTTAAAAATAAAATAAAATTACGAAGAAGAGTGATGAATCTCACAAAATATTTACCTATTTAATTAAATTACATGGTATTATAACGAAATCCAAAATTTATAATTTAATCACTTGGATGGATTACATCTCTGGGTTGGTCAAATAGCAGCAATGGAAAAAGACTCCTATAATTTTTGTTCTTGGAGACGGCTGTTTTAGAATGAAAGTTGCTTGAGTGGCCCCCTTCAAAACGAGATGACCTAACCACAAAATGAAAATTAACTGCTGTGAATAATTAGTGATTTAGACCGTGAATTTACTGTGTATTGGTAGACTGTATATACTTAGAACAGAAATTTCTTTTATAGAGAAAACAAGACATTTTATACTTGCTAATATTTACATACATTAATTCAATTTCTTATATATAAGAAAAACAGACAGAACATACAGTTTTTTTCCAGAAACACAGTAGGCTACCTCCATGAGTTTATGTATATATATTTAAAGAACTTCTATAATATACTTCTATAGTCTAGTCTGGCTGCTTCTACATTTACAGGTTTCAAATATTGGAACCAGATTTTGAAGCTTCACTCTTATGGAACCTCCATAAGTACTGATAATCCTTTGCTTCACAACCCAATTTCATGGCTTCACAATAGGCATTCACACAACTTCTTTTTCCATTGCTTGCCCACTCAATTTTCACCCAGCAGTTAAAACCATTCAATGACAGAGAAAAACACGAATCCTCGAGTATGAGCACCACCTCTCCACCGATTCTCTTGCATGCACCACTGCCATCGTAGGAAGGAACAGAATCGAGCCAGCTGCATTCGGGCTGACCCACCATTTCCTTGTAGGCAGAGTTTGTCAGTCTAACCTTGTTGTTTGAATCAGATACGACAGCTGGCATTGCCTCGGCCTCAACCTCCTCCTCCACTTCTGTTGGATTCTTCAACACTTGCTTGCCTGTAGCAGTGGCTCGTTTACCTGAATTCTCGCTGATGCTTTTGACACTTATGGTGGAGCCGATGGGGCGAACAGCTCGTGGTGTTATAACGACTGGATTGATCGGTTCTTTTGATTGTGGCATGAAATCCAATTCCTCAGAATATTCCACCGCTATGTTCAAATCAATTTCAGGTTTCTTCTCTTCAGGATTTTGGGTGGCGGTGCACCGCAGAACAGGAAGAGCGACAGAGTCAGCCGGGGTGGTTACAATTGAATCCAGCCCACATTTAAGCGATACAAGATTTGGTAAAAGAGGAATTTGAGCAATACCATTTGGGTTATGGGCAAATCCAAGAATGGCTAAATTCTTGGCTGGTGAATTCGCTATCTGATACGGTGGCGACAGCCCCTGAAGACAAATCCTGGCCGTTTTCATCGCCGGTGCCGGTGGTGCAAAAGAACTCCTCCCTCTCTTCCTAGTCCTCGTGGGCCTTGCCTGCAAGTGATTCCAAACATCCCTCAAATAAGGAGACCTTCTCATACTCTGAGGCACGCCGGGATTTTCACTCACGCCTGAATTCTCTTGTCCAGACTCCGGCTTCGGCGCTATTGGCCTGTACCTAGACATAATTTCAGCAGTTCTTGCTGTGTTATAAGGATTCACAGTTCGAATCATTTTCAATTTTATTTTTTTTTGCAGGGCAAGGGCGGAGGATGAAGAAGAAGCTGTGATTTAGTGTGAAGAGGTGGGTACTTGTTTTAAGAAATGTTGAACCAATGAGAAAGAGGCAACATAAAACAAAAGGACAAGATCAATTGACACTTGGAAGTGCTGGGTGGGTACGTGTTTAAGGATATTACAGTTGGGGACATGTGGGATTTCAAAACCTACATGCACGCTTACACTTATCACTGTGAAAATAATACGTGAGATAAATATTAGGGTTTTGTTTTGATTTTGATCGAGAAAAGAGGCTAAAAAAGAGCCGCTGTTTCTATGGAAATGGGATGTTCATTGAATATGGAACGAATATATGAACTTTTCTTTTAATGGCGAGTCCACAAAATATGAACATAAAATTATATAATTATTTTTAAATAACGAGTTTAAAAGTGAATTTTTCATTCTACTCTTCGGGTTTGTTTGATTCTTTTTTTTTTTGTTTTTTTAGAAAAATAGATTTTGTAATAATAATTTTTTGGAGAATGTAGTTTTAAAAAATATAGAAAAATTTTGAGTTTTCATAGAAATTATTTTATTGAAAAATGTATAATTAAAAATGAATTTGAAGAAAAATAGAGTTATTTAAATAATCGGTTTAAAACAATGACTTCATCTCTAAGTTCATTTTTATTATTTTTTGGCATATTTTGATAGAGGTTAGCCAAGCATTCCTCCTAAATGTTTAATTTAGATCAAAATTAAATTTTAATAAAAATAGATAAAATGTTTGACTAAAAAATTGAATAAAATTAATTTTAACATTAAGTTTTAAGGGAATTTCCATTTGTACAAGAGATGTTAACAACCTCTCACATGCGTGCGGAGTCTAGATGATTAAAAAAAAAAAAATGGATCTTCACATTGTGAATGTCGATCAACTTATATGTCAACCATTTAATTGTACAGAAAACATGGCTGAAGTTTTTAAATCCTTAAAATAAAAGGGTGGTGTTTTCCATCTATCGGTGGAAGAAAAAGGATCCTTTTATGCAGTAACGCGTGTGATGTTAGGCTTCATGCATGCCAACAGCTATCACCTTATTTATTACGGAATTTATACTTTCCCCCTGGAAAGAATAACGAATAATTTTGTCTTGTAAGCCTTAGTCATTAAAAAAAATGTTTTTTCAGGGATAATAAATTTTAAAATAATAATTTTCTTTTAATGAGAGATTAAAAAAATAAAAAATAAAACTTTAAATTTATTGTAAAATATTTTATTGTGCGAACGTCATGTGATTAAAAATGAGTTTGAGAAAAAAAAAATGAAAAAAATGAATGACAAACCGTGTCTAAGTTGGATTTGTGATTGTATTCGATTATCTATTTGTTTAGGTTAGAAATAGTTCACTGGAAGTTTAAATCATGACTCTATTTATGCACTTCTTAAAAATAAATAATAATTTTCAGTCTATTCATACTTAAGTGCATGCTCTTATGTACATAATTTCTTTAATCGTATTTTCGGTGTGAAATATCAAATACCTTTTTCATTTGAGAGTGTGACGCTGCATATCCTTGCACGCTAGATACATACATGTACGACATTATCGGTGGGATAAACGACTACAAAGTGTACTTACGATAATTTTATGATTTTACATCTGATTGGTAATAATTATTTGCAAACAAGTTTGTTGTTCAAATTATAGTTATCAGACCTAACCTAGAGCCTGTTTGGTAGAGATTAAAATTGAAAAACTAGCCGTTATTGTTGACTTTTATTATACGGGTGTGACCCAATAACGACTATATTTTTAATTTTAATTGGATTTTAATTGTTACCAAACAGGCTCCTAATAGTCAACTCGGGAAAATCATTGGGCTATCGAATCAGTGGTTCAATCCGCTGGTCATTGTTTGAGCGTAATTTAATTAAAATATATTTTTGAAATAAAAAGAAAATTGTTTTGCTCAATCTAAATATATATATAGTTGACTCACATTATATTACATAAGTTTACCAATTTCCATAAGTGTAATTAGCACATAACGTCCATGCATTTCACTGTTATTGTGGAAAACGTCTTTATCTTTCATTTTTTTGCATTTTCACCCTTATTTTCACTTTTTATTGCTCAAAAGGTCATTTTCATACATTTTTTCAATTAAAAATTGTAAAGTGACGAATATACATTCCTCTTTAAATAAAACTAAATGAAAAAGAAAAAAAAATAATTGCAATCATAGTACCAGTCTTTTTTAAAAAAAAAAGCACAAATGAATCACAAATAAATTATTAAAAAAGTAATTAGTAGATAATGTCCCATCATTTCGCTATCACAACAGAAAACTTCAATAACTTTTATTTATTTTTTTGACATTTTCGTCCTTAATTACATATTTGATTGCGCAAACCACAATTTCTATTCAATTTCTCAATAAAGAGCAATGAAATTATGAATATACAATTGATAATAGCACATTTATTACATTTTTCACCCATTAATATTTGCGTTTCTATGATTATTTGAAACCTAAATGCACTAAGTACTCATATATCTTGGTTTACGTTGCAAATGGGTGAAAACGAAGGAAAATGGAAGAAACAAGTGAAAAATGAGCAAAATGAAAGAAAGTGAAAGTTCAGTGACTGAAGAGCAAATACTCTAAACTGTTTTCAATCTGGTGATGAAGATTTGAGAGCGTTAGAGGTCAATTGGATGAAAAAAGGAGTCAAATGAATGAAATATAGCCAAAACAT
>CAIGRF010378108.1:6813-21755 GCA_903798235.1 Fraxinus ornus | reverse complement strand
GATTATCCCTTGCTAATCATACATTAGAATAGGAAAGGTTTCTTCCTTGATTCCATATGAAATGGATTCCAGCACAATAACCTTTCTATTATAAGTAAGGACCCTAAAAAAACCAGTAACAAAATTCATTTAAAAAGAAAAAAAAAAAAACCTACCCTCAATGTTGGTAGAATTCAGCGATTTGATCGACATGGTTCAACTACTTCAAGAACGGAGTTGTCATTAGCATCATTATTTGCTGACTTCCTACCACCAGGAACTAAGTTTTCCTTTGTTGGGTCTGTTAGACTTAGTACATGCTGCTTGCGTGAAACCTGTAGATGTACGAGATCGTTGACAAGTAATAATAAAGTGAGTTCTTAGTTATCGTTCCACGATGAATAATGTTTAATCCTAGTTCACTAATTACTACTAAATTTGATGTTTGAGACGCAAAAGAAATGATTTTGTTGTTATTTATACTAATCATAAACTAAGAAAGCAAATAAAGTATTTATCTACTATGTGAAAGTTTCTATTGGAATCTTGAATCCCCCTATTTTCATTTAATTTAATTCTTAATTTGTAATATAGTAAATTCATGTGTTTAAGACAATCGATAATCCACTTTTATTCAATATTATTTTTCAAGATATATTAAACATATGTTTAACAACACCCGATCCTATTTCCAATCAGAATTCATATGAAAAATATGCATTGATTCACAGAATTTATCACACGTGATTGCACATGTTATAGATATTTTCCTAATACATATTACCCATGAATTGATTTTGTCGCGTTCTATACTTATTGTGAGTATTCCTACACTACAATAAGCAACTTAATATCTAATTGGTGATCAAGCAATTAAATAGTTCAATGCAAATGCAAAACAAATCATGAAAAATCAAGAAATACTAAACTAATTTTCTTGAATTAAAATAAACAAACAATAGGGTTCATCATTTATCTAATGCAAAGGAAAAACTAGCATATCATCCTGTTAATTAAATTACGTAAGGTAATATGGAAAAACATCACCTAGATCAAGAAAAGATGGAAGAAAGTGGAGAAATCCACTCTCTTGAATGAAATTTTGATTTTGATTGAATAATCTTCAAGAATTTTGAGTAATTCGCCTTTGTTTGCTAATCAACCGTCGTTTTTCGCCTCCAAAATATGTAGAATATAGATATTTTTAGGTGTAGGGAGGTCTTTTACGTTCTTGACGGATTCTATATAGTGTGTCAAAAGATTGCATACCAAAAGTTGTCGAAATAAGAAAAGGAAAGAAATCTTTCTCCCAACCTGAAAGCTATGCATATGCATGGTATAAATCGAGTGTACACATAGTGGAATGATTTTATTTTCAGTCGGCCTATAATGAGATCTCACGTACGCATGGCCTACATGTCTATGTGATCGTATAGCTTCACATTTTGGGGTCAGTTTTGCAAATTGGTCCCTGAACTTATCGCAATGCATTTTTGATCATTTTCACTTGTGATTTCATCCCTTTAGCTTTTAGTTGCCTCCAATTGAGTTTGTAGCATCTTCGTTCTACATTTTATGTCCCGACACGACTATTGGAAAGTTGCAATTTATTTCCCATAGTTTTACTTCCGCCATTCTTCCATATTTTTAGCTTGTTTTCTCCAATTATTCATCAAATCATGAGTTTTACTTNTCTTCCTTGATTCCATATGAAATGGATTCCAGCACAATAACCTTTCTATTATAAGTAAGGACCCTAAAAAAACCAGTAACAAAATTCATTTAAAAAGAAAAAAAAAAAAACCTACCCTCAATGTTGGTAGAATTCAGCGATTTGATCGACATGGTTCAACTACTTCAAGAACGGAGTTGTCATTAGCATCATTATTTGCTGACTTCCTACCACCAGGAACTAAGTTTTCCTTTGTTGGGTCTGTTAGACTTAGTACATGCTGCTTGCGTGAAACCTGTAGATGTACGAGATCGTTGACAAGTAATAATAAAGTGAGTTCTTAGTTATCGTTCCACGATGAATAATGTTTAATCCTAGTTCACTAATTACTACTAAATTTGATGTTTGAGACGCAAAAGAAATGATTTTGTTGTTATTTATACTAATCATAAACTAAGAAAGCAAATAAAGTATTTATCTACTATGTGAAAGTTTCTATTGGAATCTTGAATCCCCCTATTTTCATTTAATTTAATTCTTAATTTGTAATATAGTAAATTCATGTGTTTAAGACAATCGATAATCCACTTTTATTCAATATTATTTTTCAAGATATATTAAACATATGTTTAACAACACCCGATCCTATTTCCAATCAGAATTCATATGAAAAATATGCATTGATTCACAGAATTTATCACACGTGATTGCACATGTTATAGATATTTTCCTAATACATATTACCCATGAATTGATTTTGTCGCGTTCTATACTTATTGTGAGTATTCCTACACTACAATAAGCAACTTAATATCTAATTGGTGATCAAGCAATTAAATAGCTCAATGCAAATGCAAAACAAATCATGAAAAATCAAGAAATACTAAACTAATTTTCTTGAATTAAAATAAACAAACAATAGGGTTCATCATTTATCTAATGCAAAGGAAAAACTAGCATATCATCCTGTTAATTAAATTACGTAAGGTAATATGGAAAAACATCACCTAGATCAAGAAAAGATGGAAGAAAGTGGAGAAATCCACTCTCTTGAATGAAAGTTTGATTTTGATTGAATAATCTTCAAGAATTTTGAGTAATTCGCCTTTGTTTGCTGATCAACCTTCGTTTTTCGCCTCCAAAATATGTAGAATATAGAGATTTTTAGGTGTAGGGAGGTCTTTTACGTTCTTGACGGATTCTATATAGTGTGTCAAAAGATTGCATACCAAAAGTTGTCGAAATAAGAAAAGGAAAGAAATCTTTCTCCCAACCTGAAAGCTATGCATATGCATGGTATAAATCGAGTGTACACATAGTGGAATGATTTTATTTTCAGTCGGCCTATAATGAGATCTCACGTACGCATGGCCTACATGTCTATGTGATTGTATAGCTTCAAATTTTGGGGTCAGTTTTGCAAATTGGTCCTTGAACTTATCGCAATGCATTTTTGATCATTTTCACTTGTGATTTCATCCCTTTAGCTTTTAGTTGCCTCCAATTGAGTTTGTAGCATCTTCGTTCTACATTTTATGTCCCGACACGACTATTGGAAAGTTGCAATTTATTTCCCATAGTTTTACTTCCGCCATTCTTCCATATTTTTAGCTTGTTTTCTCCAATTATTCATCAAATCATGAGTTTTACTTATTAAAAACAATATAACACAAATTAAGCTCCAAATAAGTGTATAAAATTTAAATATCAAACCTCTAAACTTGAATAATTGTTTGTCGTCAAACAAAAATATTACCTAACTTAACACAAACGCACAAGCATACAAAAATACTTAGCTAGCCAACTAGGCATTTTATCTCAAAATTGGAATCATGAATTAAGTGTGGCACAACTTCAAGTTCACAATACAGAAATCAAAGTCTACTTTTTCAATGCAAAGTCGGTGTGTGTGTGTGTGTGTGTGTGTGTGTGTGTCGAATTAAGCATAGCATCATGAATTCACAAGTTGTTCCATTCCCGATCCATAATAGTCAAATATGTTCTTATCGTCACTCGTGAGATTCACACAACCCCAAACTTGTTCATTTCGCTCTTTTTGAGTGTGTGATCTAAGGTTGAGTTTTATATTATCCTCACGTCTTTAGTTTATATAAATCTCACCAATTGCAGTTCAACATGTCAATAAACAAGGATTCTCTTTTAATTTTGATTGTTTCAATTTCCAGGACTTAATCAGGCTAATATTCCCTTATCAAAAGTCAAATTTCCCTAAATAGGTGTTTGTGACATAACCAAGGCATTTGGTGTGTCATCTGTTTCATGTACCCGCTTTTCTGATTATTTATATATTTTGTCAATTTTCTTCTTTTTAACACTTTTTTCTTTATTTGCAACATTTTCTCATTTCAACTTTCTAAATAACTCATGTAACAAACTTTAGGGCGATTACTCATAAGTCAGTTTACTTTAAGACAACATGTTTTAACATCCTTACAGACTTAATAACTCAAGTCATAAAGGTTACGAAGAAAATTTTTCAATTAAAATGTGTTTTTTTATGCATTGATTAGTGTAATGTCCCTCATAAGACACTTATCCAAGTAAATCGACTTCTAACTTGAGACTTTTGCCCAATTTCATCATACTGACCTTAGACAATTTACATAAAAAATTTAATTTCACACATTGAATCTCCATTTATTTAAACATCTTTCTACAACAATGAAATCCCTCCAAACTATTCTAAATTTGATTTAATGATGTAAATTATAGTGGTTTTGAGTTTAGCATATATGATCCACTATTTCAACATATACAATTATGAAATCAACTCATTCCTACACAATGTTTAACTTAACCACGACTGGAATCTATTTCTGACCCGAATTTGAATTATTAGAATACATTAAAGCTTAGATTATTTATATGATAGTACATATGATAAATGTTATTCATAACATTTATTGCACATATGTGAATTTTGACACGTTCTAAACTTATGGTGAGTCTCACAACACTACAGCAAGCAACTAATTATCTAAAATAATGCAATGGGTATGCAAAATTAATCAAAAAGCACAAAAATGGATCTAGCCGGCATATTAATAAATAAATTACAAGAAGAATAATAGAAAAACATCACCTGGATCATGATATAATTCAAAAGATGTTAATTTTCGAGTCCAATGTTGAATTCTTCAAAATCTTGATGTAATTTACCTTCAATTCCTTACTTGGGCTTGATCTCCCATCTTAAAATATAGTAATTGATCTCATGTTCTTGATGAATTTGATGATACTATTGTGTATGAAGAGGTAAGAGAGTTTTTCTCAATGTGTAACCTTCATTTTGTATTTATTTATAAGAGTCAGAAAATAGGTCAGAATCGTGTTTAATTTGGGTTTCAAAAGAGTTTGAATCGTGAAAGGAAACTGTTGATTCATCTACGAAAAATAGCCCATGCTCGAGCACAAGTATGCCCACCACATGCATGCCATTGAACCATATGGCTCTCGGGTCATGAAATTTGTGTCTTGCGCACGCCGATTTGCGTCGTGTCGTCCTTGAGCAACTGTAGGTGCTTTGGTCCTAAATTTCTCTTTCGATATCCGATTAAGGTGATTTAAAATTCGTTGGAAAAATAATTCAAAGGGTTGTAATTCTTTTAGAAGTACAATATTTCCAATACAAATGTTTGCTATCCGAAAAATGGGTCTTAAGTTGAGGTTAAAAATTCGAAGCATAACTTCTTCAGCTAAAAATTGATTTGTGGAAGCAATTCAAATATATTTCACTCATTTAACCTCCAATTACATCCAATTGATCATATATGATCTTCAATCATCATTTTGTAGTCTGAATCAACTATTGAATGTTTACACTTTGATTTCCAAACTTTGAATTTCTTTCATTTTCCCCCATTTTCGTTCATTTTTTTTCCAATTCCACCAATTTGTATTGAATTTAACATAACAAACATAATTAACACAAAATTAAGCAATAACTTATTTAAATCACTAACAAATATTTTAATTTAATGGTCTAAATAAGTGTACAAAATGTACTTATCAAACACTCCCAAACTTAAATATTTGTTTGTCATTAATCAAAATTATGACCTAATTTAAACAAAAATTTTAAGCACACATGGTTAGATAATTTACCTTTGGTCTCAGGATTGGAATATATGAATTAAAACTGTGAACTATTACAAAATCACAATACTAAAATTAATTTCTACTTATTCAATGCAAAAATGACGTGTGTGTGAAAATTCATGTCAAGCATCATAAATTCATAAAGTGATTCAAATCTCAATCCTCGAGAGTCAAATTTATCATTTCTCCTCTTGTGAGATTCACACCCCCAAACTTATTTATTTAACCATCTCCCAAAGTGTGATATGAGGTTGAATTTATGTAATACTAATCATCACCTCTCTAGTTTGGTAAGATCTTACTAATTGCAGTTCAAGACATCAACAAATGAGGATTCTCTTTATTTTTATTGCTTCAACCTCCAAAAATCAACTAAGTTAATAATCAATTGTCAAAAGTTTAAATTCTCTCAAATATGTCCATGTTTGTCATCCATTTTCTCAAACTTTGTTTGCTACAGTAAACAATCTCCACTACATATCGTTCAATAAATTATTCTACACACAAATCAATAAAATTAATTTACTTACTTTTCAACCACACATTCTCCAAAAAAATACTA
Organism: Fraxinus ornus; assembly: GCA_903798235.1. Taxonomy (NCBI): domain Eukaryota; kingdom Viridiplantae; phylum Streptophyta; class Magnoliopsida; order Lamiales; family Oleaceae; genus Fraxinus; species Fraxinus ornus. The sequence continues at coordinate 15,423 of CAIGRF010378108.1, read as the reverse complement.
TTCAAAACTCTATTTTTTTTCTCCCAAAATGGGAGACAAACAGGCCTAAGTATTTGAGACTTAATCAAAGCATGTAATAATCTTTTTTTTTCTCTTTTTCTTTTTATCATCTTATGTGCGGACTTCTCTCCATTAAACTTTCTAAATGACCCTTGTAGCGAATTTTTAGCAGATAACTCTCAAATCAGATGACTATAAGGTACTAGATTTTAGATACCCTTATATGCTTAATCACTTAAGTCATGAAGGATTCAAATAGAAGTTTCACAATGTAATAATATTCTTTTTTTTTTTTTCATGCAATGATTAGTGCAATACCCCTTATTAAACACATATTTTCAAAACCACTTCACTTCTTCCTAGCCCGTGGTAGATATTTGATTCTCATATGTCCCTTTCTTTTTCACAGTAATTGTTGGCAACTGAACTTCACTTCTTGTTGTAATGGCCTGGAATTGTTCCTCTTTTGACTTATGTTGAAGTCTTTGAGGGAATAGAATAAGGTGCACATATGCTCAAACAGCGACTATAGGCTTAATTTCTGGTGTCTCAATAATTGTATAATTCGCAGCCTCCACTGCTAATATTTCTTTTCTTGTCGCTTGGCAGAGTACCATGTGTTCTATTAGCTAATGCAGCTACTATATGCCCCACCCGAGTTTCCAAATTCTTAATTGCAATATGTTGGTTTTGAAGAATAGCCTGTTGGTTCTGAAAATTAGTCTCACTTTTGGTAATGAACTTAGCCACTAATTCTTCCAACTATGATTTTTTACAATTGGTTTAAGGATGTATAATTTAGTGGTTATATAGATTTAGTATCTAAGATTCACTAATTAATTTTGTTTTCAATCTATTCAAATTTTGAATCAAACTAATCCTTCATTATGCAAAACATAAATTTTGTGCTAAAGAATATCAAATGTTACATGAATAAGCATTAAATCAACCCTAACATTTAACTTTTTCACAATTTATAATTTAATACATGATTTCAAATATATGAATCATAGTAGGCAAAATTATATAACACATACAAGCACACAAAAGCAATAAATAAGCTGAAAGTAAATTTTTATTTTATTTTTCAAATTTTCAGAATTTTTTTTTTGGCACTTGAACAAGCACACAAACCAATAAAAATTCAATATTTTTACACATCCAAACTTATAATAGATATTGCTTTCAATGTCTAAAAATATAACAAACAATATATAAAAATTAAGGGCAAAGATGGGAACTAAATACTCACCTGATATAAATCTGCAGGTGGTGGATGGACTGACATGAAAGTTTTGGCTCACTTGCTGTGTCTTTTTCTTGTTAGTATGTTCAAGTGTCATGTTCCTTTAAAATAGTAAAAATCAATCATAACATGGAACAATTTATAATAAACTCATACACACCCTAAAAAATATGGGAATGAAGATACCATATATTACTAAAAAGAATAAAAACTACTAATCATATATTCTAGAAAGCAAAATAAATAAAAGGAAAGAAAATTGGGTTGTCTCCCAATAAGCGTTTGTTCATAGTCTTTAACTTGATTTGATGTTTTGGCTACTAGTGGTGGCTTGAAAAGAGAGTCTTCATTCTTACATCGACTGCACTAGTAGTTTTTTCTTAAGTCATCATTAATCCTCCAAATTATAAGATTTCCATTGTTTCCCCGCCCAACAATTCCACATTTTTCCTTCCCATTCTTGTTAATTCCACAATGATCGATCTTTTGACATTCCTCAATGTCAAGTGGTTGCTTGAGTGGAGCATTCATTGTGAAATTTTGTCTTCAGCTCTTATTATTAATTCACATTTTTCAAAATTCATTGGTACTCATGCAGTTGCTAGGAATGGTCTCACCAAAATTAACGACATATGTTGAACATCTATATCAATGATAATGAAATCAGTTGGAAAGCAGTGATCTCCAACTTTGATGAACATATCCTCTAACACTCCATAAGGATACTTAAGTGTCATATCAGCCAACTATAGGATTATTGATGTTGTTTTTGGATCATCCAATCCTAATTTTCTATAGATAGATAGTGGCATCAGATTAATACTTGCTCTAAAATTAGTTAAAACATTTAAATTATGTGAATTTTCTATAGTGCAAGGTACAATGAAACTCCCTAAATCTTTTAGTTTAGGAGGAGCATATGCATTATGACTGCACTGCACTCTTCTATCAAAGCTATTGTTTCATCTACTAGTAACTTCTTATTGGTCAACATCTCATTCAAAAACTTGGTATAATTTGAAATTTGTAGAATGACATCAATGAAAGAAATGTTGATGTGAAGTTTTCTGATGGCATCCAAGAACTCCTTGAATTGTTTATCCAACTTATTCTGAAACCATTGTGGGAATGGGATTGGAGGTGTATTTTTATTGGCTGGAACGATTGTCTTAACCCGTGAACTGTCTGACTATTCTTCTTGATTAATCTTTAATGATTGTACTTCACTTCTTGTTGTAATGGCCTGGAATTGTTCCTCTTTTGACTTATGTTGAAGTCTTTGAGGGAATAGAATAAGCTGCACATATGCTCAAACAGCGGCTATATGCTTAATTTCTGGTGTCTCAATAATTGTATAATTCACAGCCTCCACTGCTAATATTTCTTTTCTGTGTCGCTTGGCAGAGTACCATGTGTTCTGTTAGCTAATGCAGCTACTATATGCCCCACCCGAGTTTCCAAATTCTTAATTGCAATATGTTGGTTTTGAAGAATAGCTTGTTCTGAAAATTAGTTTCACTTTTGGTAATGAACTTAGCTACTAATTCTTCCAACTATGATTTTNTAAGCAATAACTTATTTAAATCACTAACAAATATTTTAATTTAATGGTCTAAATAAGTGTACAAAATGTACTTATCAAACACTCCCAAACTTAAATATTTGTTTGTCATTAATCAAAATTATGACCTAATTTAAACAAAAATTTTAAGCACACATGGTTAGATAATTTACCTTTGGTCTCAGGATTGGAATATATGAATTAAAACTGTGAACTATTACAAAATCACAATACTAAAATTAATTTCTACTTATTCAATGCAAAAATGACGTGTGTGTGAAAATTCACGTCAAGCATCATAAATTCATAAAGTGATTCAAATCTCAATCCTCGAGAGTCAAATTTATCATTTCTCCTCTTGTGAGATTCACACCCCCAAACTTATTTATTTAACCATCTCCCAAAGTGTGATATGAGGTTGAATTTATGTAATACTAATCATCACCTCTCTAGTTTGGTAAGATCTTACTAATTGCAGTTCAAGACATAAACAAATGAGGATTCTCATTATTTTTTATTGCTCCAACCTCCAAAAATCAACTAAGTTAATAATCAATTGTCAAAAGTTTAAATTCTCTCAAATATGTCCATGTTTGTCATCCATTTTCTCAAATTTTGTTTGATACAGTAAACAATCTCCACTACATATCGTTCAATAAATTATTCTACACACAAATCAATAAAATTAATTTACTTACTTTTCAACCACACATTCTCCAAAAAAATACTATTCAAAACTCTATTTTTTTTCTCCCAAAATGGGAGACAAACAGGCCTAAGTATTTGAGACTTAATCAAAGCATGTAATAATCTTTTTTTTTCTCTTTTTCTTTTTATCATCTTATGTGCGGACTTCTCTCCATTAAACTTTCTAAATGACCCTTGTAGCGAATTTTTAGCAGATAACTCTCAAATCAGATGACTATAAGGTACTAGATTTTAGATACCCTTATATGCTTAATCACTTAAGTCATGAAGGATTCAAATAGAAGTTTCACAATGTAATAATATTCTTTTTTTTTTTTTCATGCAATGATTAGTGCAATACCCCTTATTAAACACATATTTTCAAAACCACTTCACTTCTTCCTAGCCCGTGGTAGATATTTGATTCTCATATGTCCCTTTCTTTTTCACAGTAATTGTTGGCAACTGAACTTCACTTCTTGTTGTAATGGCCTGGAATTGTTCCTCTTTTGACTTATGTTGAAGTCTTTGAGGGAATAGAATAAGGTGCACATATGCTCAAACAGCGACTATAGGCTTAATTTCTGGTGTCTCAATAATTGTATAATTCGCAGCCTCCACTGCTAATATTTCTTTTCTTGTCGCTTGGCAGAGTACCATGTGTTCTATTAGCTAATGCAGCTACTATATGCCCCACCCGAGTTTCCAAATTCTTAATTGCAATATGTTGGTTTTGAAGAATAGCCTGTTGGTTCTGAAAATTAGTCTCACTTTTGGTAATGAACTTAGCCACTAATTCTTCCAACTATGATTTTTTTCTCTTATTGTTGTTGAAATCCTGGTGGGTTGCCATGAATCTAGCATCCTTGACCCTAATTATTAACCCATAGAAGTTAGGATGCTTGCTCCAACCTGGATTATAAGTGTCAAAGTAAGGATTGTTCTGCTACCTCTGAAAGTTTTGTGCATAACTGACTTCCTCAGGCTGATAAACATGAGTTGAGGCTAAATAACAGCTTGCAATTATGTGATCTGCCCCCCATAGCTTCCGCAGAAAGGTGATGGTTGGTACATCATGCTCATATTTTGAGTGAAATTGTCCAATTTCTTTGTTAGTACTTCCATATGGGCTACCAATGTCAATGTTGTGAATGTCTGCTGTTTTTCTCGAAGTTTCCCTTTCTCTTGGCCACATAGTTTGATTTTCTGTTATTTTCTCAAAGAGATCTAAAGTGTTGTCTAAGGGAATATCCATGATTGATCCTCCTGATGAAGTGTCGATCATGTTACGGTTTCATTATCTTTTTGCTTGAATGTAGTGACTTCATTTCTGATATGATGGATTCGAGAAGGTGGAAAGAATTTCAAGGTGAATTTCTGTACCATGTCATTTCACGAAACGATGCTCCGATGAAGTAGTGAGTTTAGTCATTCTCGTACTCTTTTCTTTAAAGTATGAGGGAATAGATGCATTTGAAAAGCTTCAACTGACATACTTTCATGACTGGTCACCTCGCAAAACATCAGGAAAACTTGTATGTGTTCATGTGGATTTTTAGTTGGTTTTTTCGATAATCTGATGTCCAGATGATTCTGAAATAAGTTGAAGACATCTGGTCGAATGTGGAAGTTGGCATACCCAAAAGGTGGATAAATAATGTCGGTTGCACATGAGCATGTATGGGATTTAAATAATCCCTAAGAACTTCTCTTGATGGATCTAGTTGTTTTGGTGCATCTGATGGTAATTGAACTTGATTTTGATTTTCGGTCATATCTCTTACTTCTCTCTGTTATTTTCTTCGTTGTCTGAAGGTTCTTTTGATCTCGGGATCCAATGGTAAGGGCTTGGTTTCTTTAGATTATTGCATAAACTACCAAAAAATAAACAAAAAAAATTAGGTGTGTAAATAATAGCCTAAAATAAAATAAAATAAAATCGAATACTATAAAACTAGTAAACTCAAATTAAATGCTTTATTATCCGGTAACGGTGCCAAAAAAGACTTCGTACAAAATCCGCAAACGTACGGGATCGTTGACAAGTAATAGAATTAATGAGTTAAGATTTATCATTCCACATGAAATAAATTCAAATCAAATTTACTAGTTTCATATGGAATTCGAATTATGTAACTTAAAAGAGTTTTTTATTTGATTTATCCTAAATTAATCTAATAAAGCTATAAAACTAAGGTTTGTATCAAATTATAGATGATTGTATTGGATTTCGAATCTGTCTATTGTTATTTATTTCAGTTCTTGAATTGTAATCTATTTCCGTTCATGGGTTCTTGACAATCGATAAAGTTATAATATCTAATTTTCTTTTTCAAGACAAATTAAATATATCATAACCATGATCAAATCCATTATTAACCCGAATTCAAATGATTAGAATGCATTAAATTTTAGATTATCTATATGATTGCACACGTGTTAAATGTTATTACTAACATCTATTGCACATATGTTAATTTTGTCACATTCTAAACTTATTGTGAGTCTCTCAACACTACAACAAGCAACTAATTATCTAAGTTGTGACCAATCAATTAAATAATGCAATAGTTTTGCAAAATTAATCAATAAACACAATAATTAAATTAACTACTAGTCTTGAATTAAAAAAATAAATAACAAATAGGGCTCGTCTTCATCTAATAAAAAAACACATCTAACCTAACATGTTAATATGTAAATTACAAAAAGAATAATAGAAAAATATCGCCCGAATCATAAAATAATTCAAAAAGATATTGATCTTCAAGTTCAAGGTGAATTCTTCAAACTAATGAAGAATCAACTATTGAATGTTTACAATTTGATCCTCAAACTTTGAATTTCTTTCATTTTTGCCGTTTTTTGTTCCTTTATTCCAATTCCACCAATTTGTATTGAATTTAACATAACAAACATAATTAACACAAAACTAAACTATAACTTATTTAAATCTAACAAATTCTCCAATTTAATGACATATATAAGTGTACAAAATACATTTATCAGATAGTTCTATTCATCATTTCAGCAATACCATTTTGCTGAGGAGAATAGACTACAGTCTTGTGCCTCTGTATCCCATGGTTATTACATAATTGATCAAATTCAACATTGCAGAATTCAGGACCATTATATGTTCTCAATGCCTTTATCTCCTTATCAATTTGATTCTCAATTAATATTTTCCAGTTTTTAAAGGTTATAAAGGTGTCAGATTTATTTTTTCGATAGAAGGATCCAAACTTTCCTTGAGAAATCATTTATGATAAGAAGATAATATCTATAGCCAGAAACTGTAGACATGGGTACAGGCCCCCACAGATCACTATGTATGTAAGTACATTTTGTAATTTGTGAATGTCTGTCTTAAATGGAAATCTATTTTGTTTCCCAAAAATACAATGTTCACAAAATGTTAGCTTATGAACATTATCCCTTCCTAATACTTCTTCTTTTGAAAGAAGTTTTAGTCCTTTCTCACCAAGGTGGCCAAGTCCTTTCTCCAAATGATTTATAGATTGAGTCAGTAAGCTCACATTATTAGAGGAAACATATTCAGTATTTATAGTATAGACTCCATTAGATCTTGGGGCACTGATAATGAGATTCTAATCTTTGATTATATTTGAAAAGCAATTTATAATCTCAATTTTGATAATTTTCATTATCTAAAGCCCCCAAGGTAATAAGATTTATTTTTAAGGTAGGAACATATCTGGTATGTTTCAGAAGTATTATTTGATTATTTTCTAGTTTTAAAACAATATTCTCAATGTCTTTCACTTCACAAGATTCATTATTTCCCAAATTTACAAAACCTTCATTTAGTTTAGAAACATCAGAAAACCATTTGAGATTGTGACTCATAGGAAAGGAACAACCTGAATCAAGAACCCAATCTTGATCTGTCTTTTCATAAGAGGACACATAAGACACGCCGATATTGGCTCCTGCTTCTAAGTATCAGCAATGGCAGAAGAGCCATTACCTTGACCGGACTCATTTCTTTTATCATAAGCCTTTTTAAAGCAGTATTTTATAAGATGGCATGTTTTTCTACATTAATAGCACTTTATATTCTTATCATTTCCCTTAAAGGTTTTCTTATCATTTCATTTATTATTTTCTCATCTCTTAGTAAGATTCTTGTTTTTGTTGTGACTAACCTGACTAAAACTGCTAAACCCTTCAAATTAAGGTCTAGAATTAGATAGGGAATTCTCAACATGAAGAACTTCCCTATGTTCTGATCTCAATTTGAATTCTCTATTCTTTAAAGAACTATGAATTATATCAATAGTCAGGTCATCCCTATCATATTCTAAAGCATATTTATGTCCTTATATTTGTCACCAAGAGCATCAAGTAGACCAACTACTTTGTGATCACTTAAGATCTTCTCACCACAGTTTATATGATCTTGTGTGATCTTATTAAACTTGTCCATATTCTCTTCTAAGTCAACACTAGGATCAAACTTATGACTAAAAAATTGTTTTCACAAAAAACACTTATTTGGTAGGGTCTTAGTAAGGTACTATTTTTCTAAGGCAACCCATAACTCAACAACAATTTCAGTCTCTCCTACCTTTCTAATTACAAAATCAGATAGGTGAAGGAATAATGTGCTCCAAACTAATTCATCTTGTTCAGTTTTCCTTTCAATTGGAGTATTTTCTACCCAAGATTCATATATGGCATTTAACACATTTTAATTGTAACATGAGTGATGAGTGTTTTCATTTTATGGCGCTAGATACAAAAGTCTCATTTGTCATCCCACATCTGAACATCAATTTTAGGGATCATGGTGTACAAAAGTGTAATAATAGTACTCAATAATTTAAAAACAGGGAGTAAAAATATATCAAGCAGATCAGACAAAAGAAAGAACAAAAGTTATACAACAAATATATGCACTCAGATATGTTTATAGTCAATAAACAATATGAATTTAAAATATGCAATTACATTTAATATGCATGCAAACTCGTACTATACTATATGAAGTAGGATGTGTTGGAAAATGAATGAAACTGATGAAAACAAACTGATCAGTTTCTCAACCTTTAGTGCCATTTATCTTCAATTTCAAAAGTGAATGAAAATCAGT
>CAIGRF010378097.1:0-10918 GCA_903798235.1 Fraxinus ornus | reverse complement strand
TTTTTTTTTTTTTTTTTTTTTTTTTTTTTTTTTTTTTTTTTTTTTTTTATCCTCCCTGAAAACTACGTTGAGTTTATTACGGTCTACTCGATAGTTTCCGATATCGATTATGGGCTTTTTTAAATTACCCATTTTTGACATTTATAAGTATATTTTATAATTGTAAGTTAATTTTGTACACGTGAATTTTTTATTTATAAGTAATATATATATTTTTAAATTTTATAAGTAATTTTTAATCGTATTAGTACTATTTTTACTTTATGAATAATTTTTACCCGAAAGTGTATTTTTATCTTATAAGTAATTTTTTTTCAATTATAAAATAATTTTTAAAGTGAATGTATTTTTTTAAAGTTAGTTTTAAACAAAATATATTGTTAAAAATAATTATTTTATAGGTATGATATTAAAAGAGAATTTGAGAAACGGTTAAAATCCATCTATATGATGGGTTGAGAAAGACGATCAAAATTACATTAAAAATCACTCAAAACTAATGTCCAAAAAAACTAACAAGCGTCTATTTTTCTAACCTCTCATAAATAGTGCCATCCAAAAAATGATCAAATCGATGAAAAAAAACTCCCAAGCAAGCCTTAGTTCCAAGTGGAATTCTAGACACTAGAGGTACAAGAAAAAATATACTTTCCCCATTGAAAAGAGGACGTTGTTACATGTATATAAATATACTTTTCCTATTGAAAAAAGGACGTTGCTACATGTATATAAAGTTTTACATTAATGTCACATGCACTCTATCATTTGTCAGTTTAAAATGCAATCAATTTTTTTCATCCAATCTTCGAAAAGAATGAGATCATTCAATTTTGTCAGCGAGCAATCAATTTAAAGAGTGGTTGCATGACACATCATGAAAGTCAATCACAGCCCTAGCAGATTGAACAAGAACATAAAAGACCAGATTTTCATTGGACAGTGTACAAAACAACCTGTTTAGTAACAAAACATTACAAGTTTCCAGGCGTATTCTTCTGTATACAAGATTCAGTGACTTTTTTTATTCGATAGATTACATCTATAAGCATAAACTACCCTACATATACTATGCTTAAACAATATGAAGCACGAAAATATATTGTTTTTATGACTTGTTTGGTAAAGTGAATTGGGCCGGAGTGCACTTCACTACTATGGTTAGAGTGCTTGAGATGCAGACGACAACAACGTTGCCGTTTAAGCCTTTGAATGTGTTCATTGGCTTGACAATCAATGGTTGGTGGCTGGCAATTTATTTCCCAAGTAGCCAGCATTTTTCCACGTCCACCAATATTATTGACTGGTATCCATGAACCAGCCAAACATGGCAAATCACTCTCACTAGTAGATTGAATCCCACAATCTCCTTCCTTATTGCACTGTTTTTGCAAGGGGAAAGTCCCCAATTCATTGTCAATCTTTCCCCTAAGATCCAACAGAAGACCCCTTAGCCCCAAAATCTCAGTTTCAAGAATAGCCTGCCTTCGGAGTTTCTCGATTAGTTTGCTGGTTCACAATTCTCAATTTCTTAACTTCCTCATCCAAACATGCGTAGCATGTGTGAGTGTGCCGCTTCAGGTCCCGGAGGATTGCAAGCGTGAGTATGGGTACATGTTTGTGAATTTCTCAGTAAATCATCAAGAAATGAATCCATAGAGACTGATCCATGAACATTGCTAGATGAATCCACCGATAGCTCTACTTCTCCATCGTCAATGTTCTCTCTCATCTCTCCAGAATGCTAATCTACTCACCAATCCTAAAACCCTACTACAAATTAAAGTTTTCTTGCTAGACTTCCCAAAACTTCAGAAAATCAATGGAAAGAAATGCCCTTTTGCTTGCTTAAAAGCTGATACTCCTCCGTCATAAAGATAGTCCTATTTCTTTTTTCACACATATTAAGAAAATCTAATTAATATTGTTGAAATAATAAATTTTACTATCATTTTTCCTCATATACTCATACATTAATGTAATCAATATCACATTTAATTAAATTATGAATGCAATATTCAATGTAATTAAACTATTCTTGGTAACCGTCGTTGTTTAATGAAAAAATTAAGGTAATTAATATTCCAAAATTATCCAATACAAATACTCCACAAATAAATAAATGTCAAGGAAGATGAAATGTTTTTTTATTATTATTAATATTTTTAATTTATTATTCCAACTACATTTGAATAATAGAGTGATTTATATTTGTCATAACAAAGCACATTAATTACACTCTCAAATAAAAAATAAGATAATAATTTGGAACAAACAAAAAATGACTAAACATGACCATCTTTATGAACGAATGGAGTATATCCTAAATCCACAACCAATTACCATCTTTTCAATCAAGAAGTAGATGATACATACTCAAAATTTTAATTCAAGAATATATGCAAAGAGATGATAGCCATTAGAGCAGAAGCTTCGATGTGCACATAGCATAAATTACAAAGCAACAAACAAGCCAATATCAATCATCATAAGAAAAGCAACTTTCTTGAGCAATAACAGAAATCCCATTTGAAATTCTATATACAGAAAGATAAAAGTCAGTCAAGAAGACAGGATCTTATGCTTCAAATCTTTCTAAGTGGAGAGGAGAATCAGAATTTAACGAAAAAAAAAGACATGCCTAAAAAAAATAGAGTAGGGATCCCAATATTCATTTGTTTGTAGCTGTGTTATAAATTTTTTGGTTAGATTCTGTGCCACAGAACAAATCTTTGATTCCTTTATTTATTTAATTTTTTTTTTTTGATAACTGAGAAGCTGTAGCACTGGGTACGTTTCAGTAAATATTATCTGGTCTGAGAACAAAATTTCGACTCCCTTTTGAGAGTTGAATGTGCAAAATTAGACAAGAGACCCAGGTGTCACTGTTACTGCGAAGAAGCTAGAATCTTGACAATAAGAATAAAGAATCTCTCAACACACTCTGCTTCCTCTCTGTTTTTTAATTTATTTTCAAAAAAGTTGAAGCAGTGTTCCCTTCAGTAACATTTGCAGTGATTAAATTGATTATCATCCAGAATTGTCCTCAATTAAGGGATAAGTATTTGTTTACCCTTGTAATTGATTGAATAATTGAAGCAATAGGCTGAACTGCATCAGAAAATAACAAGACTTGTACACAAGATATCTGCTTATATTTATAAATATAAATTCAAGAGTATTCTATCGTTAGATACAACATGTATCTAAACTGGCCTCAAGAAATTATATCTAGTACCTTGAATGAGAGACAAATTACTATTCAGTAACGAAAAAGGGAAAAAAAATAAAAATAAAAAAAATTCTACACGCAATCAATATACAACATATTATAGAATCTACATGATCTTATGAACAGTATCAAAGAAGGTCATTTGATTGAGTTGAATATCCCCCCTTCAAGTAGAGGTTTGAAACGAGAGCTCAACCAACTCCACAAAGAGAACCTGGAGCCATGGAATTGTACCCTTACTGATTTTCTAGAACTTTCTCTTTTAAATTCCAAGTCCGCGAAAACATCGTAATTGACATCGTCCCGGTTATCAAGCAGAGGCAATGCAATGGAATTGTTTGACTCAAGGTTTCTGATCCAACCACGAAGTAGAAAATTCACCACCTGTCAATATGAACGGCATATAACAGAACATTATGAAGATGAAAAGGCTAGCAAAGAGTCCCTAAGTTCATTAATAATCATTTTCTTAAAGCTCTTTGCATTTTTAGAGGTTCACTATGGGCAAGAAGAAACAAATTTTCTTATTCTCTCGAATCATCTCAATGGTAAACTAGTCCAACCTGGAACTTGTAATACATGATGCTTCAGAGACATGCCAGAAACGGTGCTTAATTTAATATGATAACTCAAAGGAAAAAACAATTCCCTTTTAACCATTTGAGTAGCTCCATGATTTTCTGCACCTGGTACCCCTAAGATTAACTGTTCCATGACATTGAATAAGCCAGCTAATTTTAACGAAAAACTAAGTAAGGCCAAACAAATTATAAGATTAAGACAATTTATGTTCATAGCAGCAAGATCAGTGTTAGCCATCTTAATCTTAAACCCTGGACCATCTCAAACACCAGAGCAACATGATAAACATACATGAGGCAGGTTAAACCATTACAAATCTTAATCAGAGAGAAATTTATCAGCCAAAGATAAGATGAATTAAGATAAGAGTGCCCAATTTCTTCCTTATTCAGCGCCATTCACTTTAAACTCATCTCTGATCTCCCTAATCAGCATTTTGTTGAAGGCATCCAACCACCAAAGTGAATGAATGAATGCTCTTCAGCCTCAACCCTCAAGAAGACTTGAACCACTTTTGGGATAATAAGAATTAAAACAAGCACGCAAGATCCCATCATTGATAAGCTCTCTCTCCCTGGAAGCCCTTATAAGCCATATCTTCTTCCATAAATATCTAACATTTTCTAGAATTCAACTCAAAAATAATTACAGCACAAACATCACTTCAGATATTTGATTATCGGTAGAAAGAACTTGAATTTCCAGATTTCTTCTCAATTATATAAAAATAAAACTTAGTAGATTGCATATGGTCTTCCTTGCCATAGGAAACATGGTATGCTGCATGTTTATTCATCAACAATTTCTTCCTTTCCGTAGGAAAAATAGAATGCTTATGCATCAACATTCTATCAAATACTTAGATTACATCTGCACAACATACAACCGATGTATGTCTCACACACGATTACAAGATGAATTCACACAAATTGACCCAACAAAAATCTAGATGAACTCCACTTGTTTCTCCTTGCGTTAATGACTTGACACTTACATACGACCTCCAGTAATGTATGCATTTGTTAAAGCAAATGGTCTTTAAATGATTGTCAAATTGCCAAATTGTCTACCAAATCAATAAATAGAACAGAACATACTCAAGAAACATTCAGAGTTATAACTTACATCTCTTAATAAGAAAAGACGATCAAATTATGACACATAAGAACTCTTAGAAAATGGCCTCTTTTTTGTTGCGCCATTGTTCTTCATGCTTTTAGATTAAATTGACAATGAGGTGCAAAAAATCTAGCATGAGCCAAATAAAATCTTTTTTCGTATAAATGTATATAAATGCAGAATATGTGTACATCATTATGTGTACCACTATCTATAGGTAAAAAAGAAGTGGAACAGATTCTCCATTTGCTTTTCTTACTTTATGTTGTTGCCCTAGCATGATGTTTTATTTTCCAGTTTCACATCTAAGGATATTTCCTACACCCCCCCCCCCCCCCCCCCCCNTAGATAATTGCTCAATTGTAACCTCTCTGTTTGTTTTCATAGTTTAAAAAGAAACTCACAGGACCTACAAAGCTAAGATCTAGAAGTCATATTACTGGTGATACCTAAATGAGCCCCACGTCAATAAAATAATTAGTCCTCTCAATTTCCAACATTTGGAGTATTTCCTTTAGTTTTAACTTTTAAAGAAGATAGAAAGTTATCCATTGAATACCAATTTCTCCACCATGAAATCAATTCTGAAAATACTCAGTTCTCATTTTTCTGTAAACAAAAAATAACCGACTCAAATTATGAATGCCTCTAATTCTAAATCATCAGTATCAAGTTGATTACCTCTGGAACTTCATCATGTGGGCAGTGACCGGCTGGGCTAATCTCATAATATGGAGCTTCCTGCAGTTGAGATTTTATTTGAAAACCCCAGATAGGCGTCACCCAAGGATCTTCCTTCCCATACACGAGACAAATGGGAATATCATTCATCTGACACCTATACTTATCAACAGGCTGGAATTCCTTAGCTTGGAAGGAACTTTGAGAATTTTACTTAAATATGTGCTACAATGTGTGCTTCTTTGGCACCTACCTAGATAACGCTTCCTTGAAGGATAATTGGCCCTGAGGAGCAAACATGATTGAGGCAAAGGATGCAGCAGCAGCTGGATGTTGTGTTGTCTCGATTATACGAGAAAATACGTTATCAACCTTGGTTGAATGATCTACATAAACTTGCTTAAGAATTTCCTCAATACTTCTTGGATCACTGACTTTCTGCCATCTACAATGAAAAAATGAAAAAGTTATTGTGTAACACATGGGGCAAAAAATAATGAATTTTGAGATGTGATCAGTAGCTTTTATCTGCCAAAACGCCAAAACTATCATTAAAGCCAAAAACAGGGGAAAAGAGCGTGTCTATATGTGTGAGCAGTTGGAGGGGGTTCCATATCATATAGATAGAAGTAGAAGATAAATTAAATCTTAATATCTTAAAATCAAACCTAAAAAGGTAAATGATTATTCTAGTGTCTGCCTCTTTTTCAAGATTGAAAATTTATAGGAAGGACTTCATGCTCTGGCCTAATAAATGGATCGGGAACATAGAACTTACAGAACTTCTATTAACTTTCTCACGCTGGAAGGAAGAGGAAATGTTCCGGCCCATGGAAATAGTCTTGATAATCTTGGAGATCTAACAGGATTAGGGAGAAATCCCCAGAAAGGCGTGGAGTTGAGCAATGTTACACCCTTCACCAATTGAGGGTTGTATGCTGCAAAATAGAGTGCGACAAACCCTCCGAGCGAATTTCCCACAAGATAAACTGGTTCCTTAATGACCTGAAACATTAGACAGAATATTCAACAGCTATACAACAATATCCTAGGATGATAATTTGTAACCCTTGCAATGCAGAAGTAATACAGTGGAAATGATCACAATACATGATGCCAATAATCAGCACTACAATATATTACTGCTAAGCTAAATAACACCACAAGAGCTTGTGCCAGAGGCAACTCAAAAGACAGAAGCTAACAGCCATAAAATGATGACTGTCTAATAAAGGTATCCACTTACGTCAAAAATGCCAAAATGATGGCAATAACAAAACATCCCTTCAAAACTTATGCTCCCATGTCACCTTATTAAGTTGGAGGACCGTGTTAAGAACACAAGTCTTCGTTACTTTAAATTCCTTGGTTATGTTTCAGAATTCTGACATATCATCTAGAGAAAGGGTTCATTCTCCACTGTGTACTGTGTACAGGATGATTAACGACAAACTTTTCCTTGGTGAACAAGTCCTAATGAAGTCGTGGTGAGTTAGTAATGAGGAAACCATTACACAAAATAGTCACTTGCCAAATTCAAAATATCAGATATAAGCATTGCAGTTTCATATGGATGGGAAATCGTCCTTTGGAAAACAAGGAGAACAAAAATATTTCGAACACAAAAAGTGATGTTGCCTTGGAAGTTTTAGGATGAAAATATGCAAATAATGCATCACCAAAAGTATTGTTCTATCACCTTCAAAACTAATATACACATACATTCTGAGTTTCTTCAGAGAACAATCACTTATCATTTCAATTTCCAAAATTTTACACGCCTTGATTATCACTTCTCAGGGTTTTCAAAGTTAATATTTTGGGACTGAGGCTAAATGAAGATTCTCTTTTCATATTTTTTAGCAGGTACTGAGAGAATCAAAACTATCATTACCATAATTACTGTGAAAACAGTAGAATAGTATCTACCGTTAGACTAGTTAGAATTGATAAAGGACATCAATGTAAGAGCAAGATTTGCATCAATATACATGCACGAAACAAATAAAATGAAGTACAAAAGCTGTGAGTACAAACAAGATGAGCACAAAGTATTAGTGTACCTCTTCTATAAAATAACGCACTTGGTCCCTCCACAAGTCAACAGAATAAACAAGTTCTTCAGCCCAAGTTTCACTTTCGTCACCAAAACCCCAAACATGATTTTCTCCATCTAATATAGATTCATTTCCATCTTTACGCTGAAAAGTTGGATCTTCAGATGGCAAGGACATGCCCTGACCCAGAAAATCAAGCGCCCATGCTCTATAATCGCGTCCAAGATCCTTTAGCTGCTTTTCATAATGAAACGAGCCCACGCCAAATCCAGGAAGAAAAAGGATTGGTGGGGAATCTAGATTTCCAGACCCCGATTTTTCATAATGGACATTTAGTTTTGGCTTCCACTCCCAATAACAACTGCTAATGGGAGCTACAGAATCTCTGTTGGAATCATCTGGCAAACCAGGAATCAAGACCTTAGGTACTGACTTGCCACGA
Source organism: Fraxinus ornus (assembly GCA_903798235.1). Lineage (NCBI taxonomy): Eukaryota > Viridiplantae > Streptophyta > Magnoliopsida > Lamiales > Oleaceae > Fraxinus > Fraxinus ornus. Next base: position 2,808 of record CAIGRF010378097.1, on the reverse strand, counting down.
CCAGTCACGCTAATCACATCCTCTTCCCCATCGAGTACATGAGAGTTATAGTTTTCACTTAAGAAGATAGAATTAACTTTTTCATCTCTGCTTAGTGAACACACAGTTCTAGAAGGTTGCCACCTGTTTAATCTCTTTAACCTTAAAATATGGGAATGACAATATCTTGAAGACCCACAACCAGGTCGAACCACAACACGGAATGGCAATTTTCCTTTTACAATGGGAAGCTTGGCACGTCGCAAATTTATGTCATCTATACCACCAAAATTCACCACATGAGAGCAGTGCGCAGAATGGCAGGATATTATTTCCATTCCCAGAAGTATACTTCTGAAAGAATCATATGAAGAAGTTAAAAATGACGAGTGATTATCAACCTCACACTACAAAGAATGACAAAAATCAAGCTTATCCCTAATATATGCAGTTACACATTTGTTCTGTTTATTTGCTTAGGCTGTTCAATTAAAATCTTTTTGTCAAACCAACACTTTTATTATGAATTAACATACTGTTTCTTGATTGCCTGTGTTACAAAGGGTTTGAGAAAGACCAACAGACTGAGTTAGAAAAACCCTGCTGTAGACTAGCTAGGAAGGGAACAACACTGACTCGATGTACATAAATCACAAGCTGAGATGATAATATTCAGTCATCAATTTTACCTCCTTGACCAGGGTTGTAAATAGGCTCAAGCAGCACAGAATCAGTAAGGGCTCACCCGTCTAATACTCATTCAAGATCAGTGTTTGACAGTTTGATGAGTAAAGTTTGGATCACTCCTAGTCTCATAAACTTCTCCAGCTTTAGTTGAGCTAGATTCATTTTATCAAGTTCAACAAAATACAGTGTAAAGTAACTAAGCTACTCAAACTTGTGGTACATAAAGGCTTGCTCAAACTCAGTTCGAATAACATAAGTCAAACATGAGAATTCTTGAAAATTCATCTATTAATCAAACCAATTTAAACACCTCAAAGTCGATCATAGAAACTCATCTCTCTAGAAAAATAAATTTTGAATCACTTGGGACAAGGATAACAAACTTTCTTCTTAGAAAAATCAAAAAATTGAAAAACTGGGTTTCGATCAATTGGTTCGTTTGCTAATAATTAATATGTTTTGGAATAAATTAAGAATCTTTGATCAAACACCTACTGATAAAATTAAACCAAGCTTCTTTTTTATATTTGACGCTTCACTATACCAACGTTTCGTACATGTTCTCATACATAATTCAAGATTCGGAGTGGGGAAAAAAAATTGGATCGAACTCAGTAGTAATTCATCAGCTAAGATTTCTACAAAGAAATCATTTGCCCTTACAGCAATTAAATCAAAATCAAGCGGCATGACCATGAAGTACAGAACCATATAAAAGTAGCACGAAAATTGAATTACTAAAGTAACGCAGACAAAGAATTCAAAAATATATATTACCTCTAAATAAAATTCAAGATTTCATCGAATGAACTTCCAAGATTCCAGGAAAGAGTAGCTGCCCGCTTTGAGTAAATACACCAGTAATAAATTAATAAACAAATAATGAAATACGTGTTCTATTTTTCTTTTATTCGACAAGAGTCCAGAAAGAGAGAGATGATAGATCACATTTAGGTTGCTTACAACGCGGGCTTTCTTTAAAATCCAAGAAAATATCATAGTTGTAGTTCACACACAGAGTATTGAAATTGTCGTTTTCTTTCTTTCCATTTCTTGGATTATTTAACGTGGAAAAGGTAGAGTGCACGAAACGACTTGAAGAAGCGAACATTATGTGGCCGCGGACCGCTTGTAGAAACTGGAAAATTATAGGTGCCGACCTCCGATGTCTGTGTTTGAGCAAGTTATTTTGGAATAATATATTTTGAAATAATAAATTGACGGAGAATATATTTTTGAAAAAGAATAAAAAATTATTAATGTAATGAAAAATATTATTTCAATTTTGTTATTTGTACATTACAATGTACATCGGGGTGTACACTCCCCTCATATGGGAGTGAGACCCACTTTAATAAAAAAAATATTTTACACAAGTGGGTCCCATTCCATGTGAGGGGGTGCATATCCCGATGTACATCTTGTGATGTACAAGTAGCAATTTTCAATATTATTTTATTGAAAAATGTGTAGTTGAAAATGAGTAGAATAATGAAAATTTTAATGTGACTCAAATAGGGACTAAGATGTTCTTCCAAAACAAGAATCGACACATCTAAAAGGTCTATATTAATTTTAATAAACTTATTTGTAATTTAGGAAATTATAGCATAAAGCCCTGTTTGAGCAACATTTTCATTTTCATTCTTCTACTTATTTTTAATTATTCATTTTTCAATAAAATAATATTTTTCATCACATCAATAACTTTTCATTCTTTTTCAACCACATATTCACCGTCACATTACAAAAAAATACATTCTCTTCTAAAAAATGTACATCAAACACATTCTAAATTCTTCTTGTGCATGGTGTAGCTCTTGATTTTCATTTTTAAGCTTCAAATGGGAAAATATATTAAAGAAAATCACGGAATAATCGATGTATGATAAGTGGAGCACTATCAAACCAATTAAAATTGATTTGGGAATTCTTAGCAAAAGTAACGAAACAATTGGTTATTTTAGTGTAAAGAAACAAGGGTCACATTCTATCTAATCTAAAAGTGCTTAGTGATGGCAACGGCCCGTCCCGCCTTGCGCCTTGCCCCACCTTAGGTGGGGCGGGGCGGGGCGGGGCGAAACCTTGCCCCGTTTCTTGTCCCGTTTGTATTTATTTTTATTTTTTTTTTAAAAAATCAAA
>CAIGRF010378093.1:0-11581 GCA_903798235.1 Fraxinus ornus | reverse complement strand
ATTGATGCCCATTTTGGAACAGATGTATAACATCAGTCCTCAGCTGTAAAATCGGTCGCCCAAATTGTGGATAGACGATGCTAGACTGACATTGAATGCTGGACTGACATTGAATGATTTGTGAACCAAAATAAAAAAATAAAAATGCCTTGATCATGGTATCAGTTGGAGATTGATATACATGCTTTACAACAGAAGAATATGAGTATTCTCAAGTTTTACATTGCTATGAATTCAATTTGGGATGAGTTGGCTCTTACGGAATCAGCGGGACTGAAGGCATGTAAGGAATATAATACTTTTAGAGATGAGGAACGATTAGTTCAGTTTTTTATGGCACTTCGCAATAATTTTGAGCGACTTTGAGGCTCTATCTTGCATCATACTCCACTTCTCTCAGTTGTTTCGGTGGTTAGTGAACTTGTAGCTAAGGAAAAACGTTTGAAATTTCTTGTAGAAGAAGTATCTATTCCTCTATCTAGCACCTCAATGTTGGTTGTACCCTCTCGATCGTCTACACAGAATCAAAACAGAGGTTATGTTAGAGTTACTAGTGATGAGTGTAACTTTTGTAAACAAAAGGGACGTTGAAAGTCTCAATGTCCTAAAGTATTGAAGAAACAAAAGCCACAACCACAGTAGCGATCCTATCGTCCCAATGCTAACATAGCTACCACCATGACATCTAGTGAATCGTCTGTACCTGGAGCACTACCTTCCTCCAGTCTCACGTTAACTGATTTAGCAGAGTAGTTTTAGAAGTTCTTAGCCACACAGCCATATGCTATGTCAACCTTTACTCATATAGGTTTGTCATCTCAGAGTCATTCAAGTATTTCTTCCTCTTGGATCTTTGACTTAGGTGCTCCCAAACACATGTCGTCTAACTCAATATTCTAACTCGTCTATGTTTGTTATGACTGCTGATGGTATACATTGCTTTTAAAAGGCGTTGGTTCTGTTAACACACATAATTTATCGCTTTCAGATGTCTATTGTGTTCCAACTCTAACTTTGAATCTTATTTTTATTGACCAATTGTGTGATTCTGGATACTTAATTCAATGTTCTTCTACTTCTTGTCATGTGAAAGATCCTCGATCTTAGAAACTGATTGGGATAGGCTGTAGACAATGAGGGTTGCATGTTCTAGACAATCTGATACCACAACAGGTTGCAGCATCTGGTGTTGACTTGTCATCTTTCTATTTGAATTCATTGTCTTCTAGTTTTTATTTGTGTCATTCTCTCCTTGGACATGTTTTTGCTAGTCGTTTGAAATTTTTAGTTTCTAAAGGTCAATTGGGAGATTTGCAAACTCATGACACTTTGATTATATTGGTTTCAAATTAGCTAAATTTTCTGATTTACCTTTTCTTCGAAGTGTTTCTCATTCTATTGCACCATTTGATCTTGTTCACTTTGATGTATAGGGACCTGCCCCTACTACTACAAAAGGAGGATCTAGATATTATGTATCTTTATTGATGATTATAGTAGTTATTGTTGGATTTATCTTATAAAATGACGATTTGACTTTATTCTGTTTATCGTTCTTTAAGAGCACTTATTAAAACTCAACATTCTGCTGTAATTAAGTGCTTTAGAAGTGACTTGGGTGGAGAGTATACTTCAACTGATTTCTCTGAATTGCTTGCTGTTGATGGCATAATTCATCAAATCTCGTGTACTAATACCCCATAACAAAATGGTGTTGTTGAACGAAAGCATAGACGCCCGTTCCATTCTTTTATCTGCCAAAGTCCCCAGTGAGTTTTGGAAAGAAGCAGTTCTCACTGCTGTTTCCTTAATTAATAAGATTCCATATTCCCACACTTTAGGGTTATCACCCTTTGAAATATTGTTTGGGCATCCTTCTGATTTCTCCTCATTAAGAGTCTATGATTGTACTTGCTTTGTTTTTCGTCCTGAAGTCAAACGTAGTAAGTTGACATCTCGCTCTGTTATCTGTGTTTTCTTGGATTATGGTAGGGACAAAAGAGTTATCGTCGCTTTGATCCCATTAATAAAAAGTTATGTGTCTCGTCATCTCGTGTTTCTTGAGTACATTCCATTCTTTTCTATCTCTGATAATACTTATGACGTGATTAAAACTGATCTCATTCATATTGATCCATTTTCTGATAATATTGACAGACCACATTCCCATACCTCATGTATTGTTCATTCTTCATGTCCTATAGGTATACATGCATCGGCTCATAATACCCATCCTCCTTCTATGGCCCTCAAGAACTTTATGAGATTGTTGATCCAGATCTTACTCATTCTCTTCCTCGATATCCTTAACGTATTCGTAAGTCTACTCAGTTACCTGATTTTGCTTATTCTTGTTATTCAGAGTCCTTTTGTTGTTTTGTAACATCCATTCACAAGCAATCTAAACCCTTTTTTCTATAAGAAGCTATTCTGGATCCTTTTTGGCAACAGGCTATGGCTGATGAACTCTCTGTTCTACATAAGACAGACACTTGGGACTTAGTTGCATTGCCGTCAGGTAAACATGCTATCGTTACAAGGCTATGGTTGCTAAATGTTTTAATCAATAGTATGGTCTGGATTATGAGGAGACTTTTGCTCTTGTTGCCTAGATGACCACTGTTCGTACACCTATTGCAATTGCATTTGTTCATCGGTGGAGTCTCTCCTAGTTGGTTGTCAAAAATACATTTTTGAATGGAAATCTTCAAGAGAAGGTTTATATGGTTCCTGCTTCTGGTCTTTCTCACTCTCCTTGATATATTTGCAAGCTCAAGAAGGCACTTTGTGGACTCAAACAAGCACCTCGTGCCTAGTTTGAGAAATTTTCCACTATTGTTATTTCTCTTGGTTTTACATCCAGTCATCATGACTCTACCCTATTCTTTAAATGCACTTCGATTGGTGGCATTCTACTTTTGTTGTATGTTGACGATATGATTATTACTGGTGATGATGTTCATGGGATTGCAGATTTGAAATCAGAATTGACTCGTCATTTTGAAATGAAGGACTTAGGTGTATTATCTTATTTTTTTTAGATCGAAGTTGCTTATTCTCCTAGAGCCTACCTTCTCTCTCAGTCTAANGATATGATTATTACTGGTGATGATGTTGATGGGATTGTAGATTTGAAATCAGAATTGGCTCGTTGTTTTGAATGAAGGATTTAGGTGCATTATCTTATTTTTTGGGGATCGAAGTTTCTTCTTCACCTAGAGGTTACCTTCTCTCTCAGTCTAAGTATACTAAGGATGTTATTGAGCGTGCTCGGGTTACTGATACTCCTCTTCTGTCCAACGCTCGATATTCACTCTATGACAGTGTACCCTTGACTGGTCCCACTTTGTATCACATCATTGTAGGATGTCTGGTTTATCTTACCATCACACGTCCCAATATTGCTTATGTTGTTCACATTGTTAGTCAATTTGTTTCGGCTCCTACTACAGTCCAATTCATCGTTTTCGTTTCTTAGTTGACAAACTCTCGCTACTTTTTACTGTAGCATTGTAAGTTTTAGGTGGGATATTAACCTTATATAATATCGCCTTATATAATATTATTTCAAAAAAATTAGTTTCTTTATTTATATGTTTCCTTTTTATTTACTTTCTTGTAATATATAAACTTGTGTATTTTATTAAAAACCTAGTTTTTTGACGGCTCAATATATTATTGATTTTGCTCTCTCTTTCTTCTTCTTCTCTCTTTTCTTCTCTTTGAATTGATTAACTATATTGGTTCAAGATAGCTCATGTTATTGACAAATTGTGTATTGTTTTTCTTGATATGGAAATATTTCTTGTCATTATATTTTGATATTTTTATTTGTTGTGATTATTTTCATAATAGTTTAATTATCTGGTTATGTTAATTGTGTATTGTTTTTCTTGATATGGAAATATTTCTTCATTATATTTTGATATTTCTATTTGTTATGATTATTTTCATAATATAGATTAATTATCTAATTAGAATAAAATATTTATTTCAAAGTTATTAATCTATCACGTCTTTCTCTTTGTAATTCATAGACAGCAAATCTATATTGTTTCTATGGCTGTTTTCAATAATTTTGTCTCCGATTTAATCAATTTATATTTTTTAACATGATATCGTGGCCTAAATAAGCATGTCTAGTTGCGTTGCGAATACTTGTACATAGATGATGAGACTTAATTTGCTCCGAAAGAAAAGAAAACTTAGGCCTATTGTTGTTGATCTTTAACAAAAGATCAAGCCTTTGATCAACACTTTTGATCACAAGTTAGCCACGAATTAAAAATCTGAGGATGTTCCTTGGATATCTTAACATTTTGACATGACAAAAATATGTGTTTGTAGTAGTCCATTATTAAACATGACGAGTTTGTGTGATGCATAGACTTGAGCTCGAATTTCTCAAGTCAATCATTGTTCTCAACATATATTAAATTAAAATGTAACACTTAATTAGAATGTAAAATGGAACGGCACACTGTATGATCTAGTTTTAAATATTTATTTCTTGAAACTATATATTGCAGTAGTTTCTAACTGGATTTCTCACAAGCATCTCTCTTAATTCTTTCACCATTACTAAACAGAAGCTGCCATTATTTCTCTGATATAAGTTCCTCTTAATAGCTAGTTTTGAAGGGCTTGTACGTTTTAAGATCAAGAACAACACCAGCCACAGAACCAACAGCAGCTGCTACAGAAATAAAGAGACAAGCCATACTTAGCATCTGGAGTCCAATCCACCGGTTTGTCCACCGTCCAATTTTGTTTTGAGCAACGTACATTTCCACAGGAAAATATACTGTCATTGGCCAAAATCCCAGGGCTCCTAGAATTCCCACCACATCATTGAAAAATGGCATCAGCATTGCTATAAGGGTTGTCAATATAACAAATAAAGTTCTCCATATTAGACGGAAGAAGTTGAGCTGGTATACACCATAGAACGGAATGGGGATGTCATATTCAGCTGTCACAAAGTCGCTTTTGCTCCACTTCTGTGCACTCCATTTCTCAACAAATGCAAACAACGGCTGGCAATAGACCTGCAATTTGTTAATGGATTAGGCCATGGTCCTGAATTTTAAGAGTACCATCACGAAGAAATGTTACCTGGTAAGCACCAACAAGATGAACAACAATAGCTATGTTGGCTATATCAAGTAACCAGTACGGATCATAAAATCCGAACCCAGTAAGAAGATTTCCAGGAGCCTCATCCCCAAAGGCAGCATAACCCATGCATCCACATAGTAGGTAAAATACTGTTGTGATGGCAATGCTTAAAGAAGTGGCTTTCCTCATAGTTTTGTGCTCTGCTGGTGGAGATTTTATTGTATCCTGAAGTTTATTTTCCATGGAAATTATTAGTATGCTTCTAGAGAAAATTTCGTTTAGTTGGATAATATAACTGTTGCGAGAGATGTCTCACTTGAATCTCTATAAGAATGATTGAGAAAGAATATGCAAAGGCAATAGCTCCTAGAGCTTGTAAACTCCTCCATAACTTTTGTGTAGGTGTAACTGTCCCAGCATGTGTAATTGCTCCAATACTGATGCCTGTCAAGCTTCCTTTGAAGCTTTTATTTTCTAACAAAATCCAGTTTTAGGCTTTTAGTATATTAGCTGAAACATATTTGTCTTATTCAGTACCATGTACTCCACTGAAAAATATAAGAAAAAAGAAAAATAAATTAAAATCTTATCTGCAGCCCATTGCTACATACCTGCAACTTTGGCCACGCCTAGAGTAAGACCGATAGCCGAGTATGTGAAAGACATGATTGCAGCAACTATGGAGAGCCACCATACTTGGTCAAAATCAGGTATTTGAGAGAATAAGATTTCTATTATTCCAAATGTTATCATATAACCATTGCTTGACATATGACATGGATTTTTCCCGTGGCTCTTGTGGAAACAATTCGATCGCTTTATAGCCCTGTAATAAGAGCAAAGATAGTTATATGATTTATATCTATGAATTCCCAGTTGCCCTTTAATTACACAATAGTTTCGATAATTCTGAAATACAATTTTATGTGACTAACTTACATCATGCTAACTGATGCTGCAATTGTGTAGCCAATGGCCACACCAAACAAGTTGATGTACTGGATTATGCCACAAACTTTCACCTTTCGCCCACCTGAACCCGAATCCCCGAAAGGATACAAAAATTTGATTAATCAACAAGAAAATGCCAACAATAAAGAAATTAAGAAGATAAGTGATAGTACCTAAATTAGACTTGACAGCATCCATATAAGTGTAATTTCGTGGTCCGGTGACGGGGTCTCCGGATCTGTAGCACTTGGAGAGGAGGTTTGAGGTATAAAGATTGACCAAAGCAAAGAGAGACATCACACAAGGTCCTGCAACCCATCCAAGTTGCCCTACTGCCCATGCCAAAGAAAGCACACCCGATCCGATTACAGCAGTGATAATATGTGATGTTGAAGTCCACAAAGTTCCTACATAATAAAGATATTAACAGTGTCATTTATCATATATCCGTTTAATTATAATGGCATGTTTGGTAGGGAAGATTGGTTATTATGGTGTTGAGTACCGCTAGCAAACATGCACTAAAGGGCTTTTTCCATGAATCTTAAATATGCTTTTGAAGATGCTCCGTCTGTCAATTAAATCTATGTGCTGATGTTTTCAAGTCTAGCACTTCTAACGGAGATTTTTTAGCCCGGCTGAAGATTCATTAACTCCTAACTTAATAAATTCTTTTCTATTTGATACATTTGAAGTTTGTATTGTGTGAAACACAAGAAGTATATTGTCCTGTAAACTCTTCGACATATAAATTCTATCTGACAGTACATCAGATTTGATTTTTATGATGTCTACCTGTTCTCTTGAGGCGGCCATCATCATCAAAGCATTTGGAGTAGTTGGCCTGAAGGTTTATTGCTTCACTCTCAGTATTTTGTACCTTAGGCTGCACTTCCACCTGTAAGTAGTGCCTTATATCCTGCCTTTCTTCAACCTAAAACATGAAGCATACACAATTCTTAGAGGAACCAAAAGTGCAATATGTAATCAGTTTGAGAAGATTAAGGTCTTAGAATGATCTTACAACTCCATTATAGATTCTAGATGGAAGCGTTCGACTCCTTGGCAACATCATCTGAAAATGGGAAAGAATATTGTTAAAAGAGGTAGATATATAGGTTGCGATAAAAGGACACAAAGGAACGATATAATGATTACAAGAATATGAAATATGGATGAAAGGGTGCAGGTGCTAATCTGAAGAAAGGATATCTCTACTTGAAAAGGTCTAGGGGGTTTTATAGCAGCAGGTCAAGATATTTTTATACCTGTGCAAGGCAATACTAGTGGAACTGTGTTTCAAAAGTGCAATTTACTATTTGTATCAACGCTACACTGTTATTTGAAATGACATATAGTTTCGGAATTGTAACTAGTCATATACACCTTGCCGTGGTACAGTTTGTATTTATAATAAACTAAACTTTTATTAGGTACTAAAGTCGAAAATTGCAAATGGGAATTCGAAGTCGAACTTGTTCGTTTATCGAATCAATTTCAAATGAATTGCAAGACGCTTAACACGTGAAATTGTACTACTATTAATCCGAGTGTGACACATGACTAAATGTTCTAGAATATACTTAATGAAAAAGATATGCCTTCTCGGATGAGAAATTATATTTTTAGACAAAAGTTTCATGAAATAACATGTCTTATTCCAACAGTTATGCCTTTTATGACACAATTTTTCAACAATTATATATAGACTTCTCTATTTGCAGTTTTATTCACTTTGATCCATGTACTTTTATACTTGCATTATGCATCAAATAAATTCTACATAAAAATTTTGAGTCCGTTTTTATATAAAGAGAGTTTAAAACATCAAAAGATTCGTTGATCTATGTAATTTCGATTGTTCCTATTGTGGGACATTGTCGTTATGTCTTGAAAGACGATTACTGAAAAATCGTTGTTACTTGTGCGAGACATTGTCGTCTTAACTAGAAATAGTCAAATCCTTTCCTCAATATTGGTTTCAATAAGCCGGAATTTTATCCGATTTTATGCATGTAAAATGTTAATTGCCCAAATATAATTTATGTATATATATATTTCACAAACAAATCAATGCATTTCTTCTAGACAGTGGAGACACGTCTATCTTCTCTACTGTGAGAAGACATGCCTTTCGTTACTGCGACAAGACATAAACTTAATACCAATCTGCTCTTGAAATTGCTAGCTGACTCTTTTGCCACAATATACAGAAATTTCAATCTGTGAATTGTGTGGATTCTAACTGCCATATGGTTGACTTGGAGTCAAATGTGTAAACTTGATAAATAAGTAGTCACGAGTCAACTTACCAACCAAGGATTTTTTAATTTTTTTTATTTTCGCTCATTTCATTTATCAAGCAATTTTTAATCTTGAAAGCCAACAATTTTATGTGAAAAAATGGTTTCGCCAGAATGAGCTTCGTGGCTGCTCCGATGACTTGAGAAAAGGGCGGGAACTCTGCCAGTTGCACTCCGACGTGATAATCATTATATGGAGGAGGTAAAAGGAACAATATGTGCTAGGTATATGTGAGGTTGGAAAAAGAATCCTCGTACTGTTCTTTACCTACGTTTATAGACATTTCTACTAAACGATGAAGTTTGTGCGATTCATTGGGTAAGTCGTTGGAAATATTGAAGAGATCAAGAAGGTGAAGATGAAAACACGAACAAGATGAAATAAAGAATGGGGCTCGAATATGTATATGATATGATGTCCTACAAAATTTATTTACCTCCTCTAGTATATTTTTAGGATTTTCGACAAATAATTTAGAGGATTGACAAGCCTTCAAGGAAGAAGCATAAAAGCACTATTGATTCTTCCTAGTTGAACTTGTTGAAAACTTTAAAAAGTTTGAATATTTGATGAATGAATTGGAATATCTCAAGTATTGATTTACTTGCTGTTTCTAATATTTGGGAATGAAAATCTATCATTTATTTAAAGTATTTCCATCCATATGCCTCGAACAGGTCCCAGCAATTCATAAAATTATAACCATGCGTACGCGTAGTAGAAGTAAAATTATAACCATACGTTGCATAGAAGCAAAATTATCTCAGTTTCCTGCACACAATTCCTTGTGTACGCATAGACATAATTTTCCACATTCCAATTTATTTAAATTCATCAACTTTGGCCAAAATAAGTCTCTTTTCATGCCCTTAAACTATTATAAAAACATTATTTTGAACAAATTTACAACAATCCCCTACTTGTTCAAAATAATGTCAATCACATTTCAAACTTAGCAACACTTGTACATAAGGATTAGATATCATTCAATTCACATATATCGGAATGCACAAGTTCAAGCAATTGGGATTTTCTTTCTACACTATGAAATGACTTTTTAATCATCTTTGATTTAATACATGTTTCACACTTTTATATGTTATCAACTTCACATTATATTAATCCACATTTAACCATTCTTTTCAAAGTGCTAATTCCTATGTGTGTTAATCTATTAAACCATAAATTAAATGAATCAATAACATAAACAAAATATTTGTTTTTTATTAGAATCATTCTCAAAAGTACAAAGTTTGATCATTCATTCAATAGAATATCCATTTCCAACAAAATACTCATTATGAGTTAGTACAAGTTTTCCCAACTCAAATACAAATTTGATTCCCGATTTTACCAAGAAAACCCCACTTGCTAAGTTTTTATTCATTTTCGGTACATAAATGACATAAGTCAAAGTAATCTTCTTTCCCGAAGTGAAGATGATCTCCACATTCCCTTTTGCCAATTATTTTAAATCTTCCTTCATTTTTCATTTGGATCTCTTGACCATCATCAATGTCATGATAAGTTTTGAAAAGAGATTTATCTTAACTCACATGGATGGTATGCATGTATCATACCATCAACTCAGAACCTTGTTTTGGATTGAATTGATTTCGCTCAATATAGCGATATTCTCATCAACGAAATTCACTTGTCCCTTATTCTTTTGTTGCTTTTGTGCCTACAATCTCTTGCTAGTGCCCCAGTTTTCCACAAACATAGTAAGGTCATTTGGACTTGGTTTTGAACTTCTCTTAATCCTTTTTAGCACCAAGATGTTTCGGTTTCTTCTTGTACTTGTTGAAGTTATCCACATTATTCACGGCATTGGCTTTTGAAGAGCCATCATAAGAACTTTCGATCTTATCTATTACCCTTGATTCTTTCTCTATGCGAAGATGCTTTTGATTGTTTGGAACTGTGAAGAATCTTGATGCGAACCCACTAAGCAATAACAGCTAAGAAAGCCACACAAGATTGACTCAACCCAAGAAAGCCAATAAATTAACGTTTAAGCATGATTCAAAAATATTGAATCAAGAAACCAACACAATCACTAACAATATATTGACCCCATGATTACAAGACTCAAGAATCTCACTCGACTTGTTCGAACGCCACAAGAAAATAATCTTGATTAAGTTCAGAATTAACTGGATGAAGAACAAGAATAAAGCAATAATGCCTTGCAATAATCTCTCAATAATTGTGAGTTTTACAATAAATATAATGAATCCTATTTATAGGGAATCCATAAAACATAGCTAGAAAAAGGTATTAATAGTATAAATATCAAGAATTACCATGAAACTAGAGTTTTAACTAAAATAGAAGATTGTACGAATTTAGGAAAATCGCATCCAGAAATTGTACTATGCGACCGCATAGTGAAACTTCATGAGATCGCATAGGCTACTTTACCTGCTTTCAATTTGGCTCAGAATCCATGCATGCGACCGCGTACATAGGTAGGCTATGCGATTGCATAGCTTTACCCCTCAGCTCCTGGCACCAACTCGATCCATCTTATTTCTTCTTTCCAACCCAACATAGAACTTGTTCATTTGCTTGTTAAGATCGATGTTTCGTCCATGTGTTTGAACAAGCAATCCCATATCTTCTTTGACCCGTTTCGCTTGCGACCTAGTCATAAGCACTTCCTCAACGGTCAATGGATCATTACCCGGACTTACCCTCGTATCTTGGATTACATCATATCCTCCATCTTTGAAAGGATTTGACCTCAAATCTGTACCTTCATCAAAGAGAGAAAGATCAAAGACATTAATAATACAAATGATCATAAACTTACCTTGAAGATCCAAATTGTAGCCATTGGTTTCAATCTTTTCAATGATGTGGAATGGTCCATCTTCTCTAGGATGTAATCTTGATCTCTTTTGCATTCGAACAAGCTGTTTTTATCTAAGGACCCAAACGTAATCACCTAGTTCGAATACTTTATGCCTCTTCCTTTTGCTACCTTGAGGTGCATATAATTCAATTCACCGCTTTACATCTAAGTTACCACTTACCATAATAGTTAAAGGAATTAAACCAAACAAAGTTAATGGATTTAAACAATAAACTGTATCAAAACGTGTAAGAGAAGTAGTAGAAGATACTAAATTGGTTCCCAACATATTCCATAAATTCGACCCAAAATTGTTAAGGATTTCAAGATTGAAATATAGATTCTCATGCC
>CAIGRF010378082.1:9571-22701 GCA_903798235.1 Fraxinus ornus | reverse complement strand
TGTCATTTTCGATTTCTATGATTTCTTTATGCATTGTCAATGTTAGTTTTACATTGTGGTTATTGTGAGTATTATTTATTTATGCAATGTTGAAACTATGTTTAGAATCCCAAAATACAAACAGGGAAATTAGAATTGTGATTTCTTGGTTTGAACTCTGTTAAATATTGAATTGGTGACTATGTTATGATGCTTAATTTCCCAACAATAAGTTTATGATTTTACTTTGGTACGTTACAAGTAGTATAAGACTTTTGAAGAGAGTAGTATCATCTTTTGCCAATGTAATTGCATTAAATCATCATGCTAACTATAATCATCGAGTAATTGATGAATATCATTGGCACACAAAACATGAGTGACATGATACAATATTTCTTATATTTGAAATCATGGGGACTAGCTTTACTTTTTAACGAGACAACTGTTACTTTAAATGTTTTTGCAATCCTTTTTCCTTCTCTGGTATTTTTGTCCCGTCGAATTTCTACCTTTCATTTTTTATTGGAAGCTTGTCACTGTGTGATTTCTCAATTACGTCTTGTCCTCCCCATTTTCGCATGCGCTCCGTTGTTTGTTCAACCTGCAATTTGTAGTTTCTCAATACAATTATAAAAAGGATATTTGGTAAGGTAAATTTTCAATGAAAATGAAACTAAGAATTGCCAAATAATTATTGAAAAAAATCTTCTTAAAATCCAAAGTAACTTTTTTTTTTCTTTTTTGCTTAAAAAGTAATATATATAAACATGTTTGAAAAAGGTTTCTTAAAATCCAAAAACATTATACAATTAAGGCCTCGTTCGGTAGGGATTAAAATCCAATTAAAATTGAAAATATGACCGTTATTGGATCCCACTCGTTTAATAAAAGTCAACAATAACGGCTAGTTTTTCAATTTTAATCTCTACCGAACAGGCCCTAAATATGAAATTAAAAGACTTTTATTTAAATTGATAACTTATGCTAAAAACTAGAATAAGATACCTGTCCAATAGATTCTGAAACAAAATTTACATATTATGCTCCATTACCAAAATACGCTAAACCTTGCAAGTAAATTACTTCATCATATGATGTGGCAAGTTAATTTCCTTATCTTGAAATTAACCAATGAGACTAAAGAGTCATGTCATCAAATAAGCATGTCTTAACATACAACTGAAACAAGGAAATACAAGTGACATGAGCATGTTTGGCGAATCTTAAGAAAGACAAAAAGTTATGTCCAAACATGTTTGGATGTGTAACTTTTTTCTTACTTTCAAATAAAAAAACTTACTTATGTTGAAAATAACTCACTTTAATGTCACTTTACCATCAAAATAACATACGGAGCAGATTATGACAAAAAAAGTGATTTATTTATAAGTAAACGTCTTTAAGCTCAGCCAAACATGCTATGTCATCTTATGATTCTTTCGATAGTAAAAGGATAATACCAGCCAATGCCAACCGCCAAGCCCAACGGCCTTCTTGACAACACCTTGCAGGCCGACCAAAACACTCTTTGTTCTGTTGTTACCAGTCACAATGACCTTTGTATGCCTCGGAAGAACAGAAAGCTCCTCATCACCACTTTCCTCGCGAAAAGGTGAAAAAACCCGTGAAGAACATAATCCAGTTTCCAGCATTTTATAACTCTTTACCAGGACTCGTTAGCTGAACAGATCAACTACAATAAGAATGTACTTTCCTGCAATTAGTGGACCCAAAACTCTACATATCCTTTAAGCATTCCTCTTTATCCGGCAAAAATATTGAACAAGATAGTAAATTGAGAAAAAAACTGACTCGTATATCAACCCAAACTGATAAAACCGACCATTCAATTTACTGAAGGACATATATTGCCACAATATTACTACAAGCAGAAAGTCCAACCTCCAGATAAAATCCCTGAAAAGTAATTTGAGGCAGAATCATAAAGACGTACAAATTAAGCTTTCAATTGCATCAATAAATAAAATTCTGAAATATGATTTTTCAAATGAGTTAAGACTGAGAATACAGGAAAACTTTTGAAATCTACGTTAATTTTAAGGAATTTCAAATTCAATATATTGAAAATCAATTTGATCATCTTAATACACACACAAATATTTACACATTCTCTCACACTCAGATGCTTTGCCACTAAAGTCTTCAAACTAGCTTCTTTAATAATAAAGATTCCATAAAGAAAATCATTTCTGAAAAAGATATCTCCATTTTCTAATTTATCAATATAATAAGTAATTATAATTCCAATTACACAAAATTTTATTCAAAAATCATTTCTGAATAGTATTTGCACATGCATTTACACGGGAAGAAAGAATCAATAAGAAAATAAGTCAAATTTTTAACTAAACTTTCTTCTTAATATCAGAGCTCCAATTCGTACAACTCAAATTATGCCACAAGAGTCCACTGTGCTTCAAATTACCCTTATGTGAAGCATATCACTGAACAAACACACCGAACACTCACTAAATCCTTGAATTACAGAAGCAAACAAATTTACTTAAAAACAACGAATTTGAATGCGAAAAGGCGTAATAATGAATACCTGTGTACGGACAATGGAATTAGCGCTGTTTTAGAGAGATAAAACACCTAATAATGCATTGAAATGCCATTGGAAAGAGAAAATTGAAGAATGAAGATCATTGGAATCTGAGAGAAAGTAAGAGAGAGAGAGAGAGAGCATGCAGTAAATGCATATCAACTGCCATTAAAGGGGTAAAAGAGAAAACGTCTTGCTTATGCTCAGTTTGCAGAGAATGACCCCACCTGTACGGTCAATATTACCGGTAACCGGTCAATGAGGTATAGTGGCTCGGCTTGAATTAAAAAGTGATGAAACATAAAAATTTTGAAAATAAAAATTAAAAGTTTGAGTACTATAAAATTAAAATAAATTGTTTTTTTCTTGAAATAAAAAGCTGATTGATTGGTACATTTTCACTTTACATTACAAAATTAATTAAAATTTTCAAATCTTTATTTAATTATTGCGTGACATTTAAAGTACGTGAAATTTGAATTTTCTTTCAAAACTAGGATGTTACCTAGATATAAGTTACAATTAAACTGAACGATATGAGGCTAAATTGATGACTATATAAAATTTAACGAATTTATTTTATAATTTCCGTCCCATAAAGATATGCTCGTTTTTATTTTCACGCCAATTAATAAATTGCAATTAATATGATTGGAAATGTAAATTGAAATTATAGGGTCTGTTTGGTAGAGTTAAAAGTCAATTAAAATTGAAAATATGACCGTTATTTGATCTCACTCGTCTAATAAAAGTAAATAATAACGACTAATTTTTCAATTTTAATCCGATTTTAATCTCTACGAAACACTAATATACCCTTTATATTAAATAATATATGTAGTTCATATTAGTTGATAGCAACTCATATTAAATATGAATATTTTTAAAAATAAAAAAATAAAATAAATTTTAGATAATAAAAATTACTTATAATTTGAAATAGACAAAAGAAAAATCTATATTTATAAATTATAATAGAGGGAGTAAATACTCAACTTAGGAATTAAAGATCCACAAAGTACACGTGTCCATTATAAAAGATTTGACTAATACATTTTTTATGAAATCGAGGTGAAACATTTGCCAAACACTGCCTTCTTTTGATCTGTTTGTACAGTAGCGTAACTGAAACGAAAATTCTCGCTGTGTGAAATATTGGTTTGAAGTCCGCTCTTTCTTCGATGCAGCTGGAGCGCACGAGCAGAGAGAGAGTAAGATTTCAAATATTTTGTGGGGTCCACACATTTACTTTCCGTTGGGGAGTGTAATCTGGCGTAGTATGCAACATGATAAGAACTGTGTTTCTCCCTTCTGATTCTGTGGCCCTATCTGGTGCAATGAATGCTTGGAATTTTAGTCTTTTTTTGACCGTTGACTAAAAATATTAGTTAAAAAGACAAAATTTTAGTAGTTCTCTCAGGGCAACGTTTGGCGCCATAACCGCTGTACGCTCCGTATTTCAAGGTTTTTACATAATTTTCAAACTTAGCATTAATTTAACAACTGTTTATAAAAAGTCAATATATGATCAAATCAATTATTATTCATATATTTCGTGAAATTCACAAATATTACTCAATTATCTATCACTCATTTCTACTTCTTTGTAAACAAAATTGTTTATAAACACTTCTTGAACAAGCTTCAATTCTTGATTTTGCAAGTCGTTCCACCGATTTTTGACAGCCTTACCAAACTACACAAAATAATTAGGGGTTATTCTCTTCGTGTTTTAATTTTTCGTTTTTCATTTTGAATTCATTTTGGTTTTTTTTGTTTTGAGTGTCAATCTCAAAATTGCTGAAAATGTATTCTTTTTGTTATTTTGAGAAATTATTTTCAAAAATAAAAAAATTGGAAAACTTGTTCTCGTCTGTATCTCTCTCTTCTTCCCCTCATCTCGTCATCTCTCTCTCGATCGGCTCCCTCGCAAGGTCGTCGACGCCAAAGACCACGGTGAAGCTCTCGCGACGAGCAGCAAGCGGTACTCCCTACTATCGTTGGCTTCTTTGTCTTTTTTTTTTTTAAATGCAATTGTAGTGTGCAATGGTTGGATGCAACGTCGCCGACTTCTGCTGTTGTGGTTGTGACAGTGGTTTTGAATCGCAACGTCGTCGACGGTGATTTTGACAGTGTGCCGATGACGATAGTATGGTGTAGGTGGCAATGTCGATGGTTTTTGTTGGTGGTGTAACTAAAAACAACAAAAACATTTTTTGAAAATTTTGACTTAATTTTAATAAAAAACACCCAAAACGACATTTTTGACGTTTTTAATTTTCTTTGTAAATTTCAAACTCGTTTTTAGAAATATGTAAGTAAACGTGTTTTCACTGTTTTAAAAATCGAAAACAAAAAAGGGAATAAAAATGACAAAGAGAACATCCCCTTAGTGCTTCTTGAAGGAGATTATTTGAAGTGTTTTTTAATTTTGGAGAATATGGATAAAGAATTAAGAAAAAATTATGAGTTCATGTCAAAGAAAAAAAAAATAAATAAAAAAAAAATCTATTAGCAAATATGTGATTAAAAATGAGTTTAAAAAAATTTCAAATAAGCAAATAAACTCTATCGACCTAATTGAAATTGAGATACTGTTTCAACAGAGCATAATATGGAAGTTGACGTTTATTAAATTATAATTTAAATTAATTATAGGCGACGAGACGTGTGTGAATAATAATATTAATAATAAAAATAATTGTGAATTTTACGAAATGTGAACAACAAAATATGTTTGATCAAAATTGATCATCATTTAATCCCAAACCAAACATGCATCACTCCAAGAGGTTAATACTAGAAAAACAAAAAAATGAACAAAAGGAATACAAATTAGTTAATACGTACGATAAAGGTCTGCATAACATAATGAAATTAATTTTTTAGTCATTTTTTGTTCCTTGATATTGTGCTATGAAGCTCGACCATTTTTATTTTTTTTATTTTTTTTACAATTTTATATATATATAAAAAAAATACCATCCCAACAGAAAAATCTGGACACAATGTATATAAATTAATAAAAGAGAAAGAACACAACACTTTAATTCCTGAGCACAGCCTCGATAGCTTCAAAGAAAAGAGAGGCCATTTCAGGGCGTGGAGTTTTGATTGCACACTTGAGACCGGGAGTACCTACAACTGCTGTAAGCTCGATTAAGAAGGGAATTCCTTGAGGAATCTTAGCCGAAACATACAGCACGTTTTGATTTGCGTTCTTGCGTTTCGCGACAAAGAACATGTTCGATGCTGCCAACCGATCTAAAGTTGCTTCTATGCTATTTATGACAACTGATGGGAAGTCTTTAGTAACCTCGTTGGTATCAGGTAATGATTTCCACATCTACAGTGTTGACAAGTTAGAAACCATCAATTTCCATAAATTATCATGTACGGGGTTACATGACAAGAACAGTAAGGTAGAAAATACTCCTAGTGTGTAAGTTCGTGTAAACTACAAAGTCCTCTTCAATCGTTTAGATCAAATAAGTTTGATCTCATCATCTTAACTATATAGGGCACGTTTGGTACGCACAACTAGATAGGAGGGTGATTAAGAGAATCGTGTGCCAAAATGTTTCAATTGTCTAGTAGATTCCAGGTCAATTATGTGTACCTAAAACGGCAATGATGAACTAAACACACAGATTAAGAAAATTACTTACCTCAAGAAAAGTGGAACGCTCCATCCTTCCGTCCTCAGTAAAGAATACCAGCAACGACATTTTATCCTTGAAGTACAATACAGGTTGCTGACTATTTTTCACAGCAACTTGCAGAAGCATGCTCGGCGGACCAGGAGAAACATTCTTGAACAAAACCATGGGCAGAAGAGTGCTGAAAGATGCCCCAGGTTGCAATGTAGAAATCTGATGGAAAACCATGTATCAATTTGGAAGGAAGAAAAGGCAGTCATACCATTTGTTGATTACTAATGATAATTACCTGCAGTGGTCCGCCTGCAGCGAGACCAAATGTGTTCTTGTTAAACTGAATCATGAAACCATCAAGGGGAGTCTGAGAGTTGTTTTCAAATAACATGCTGTAAAATATCTGGCCATCTTTTCGCATCAGCTGTGCACTGATTTGTAAACCTTGACCAGAAGATGCTGGTACTAGAACTGGCAAAGGAGGTCTGCAATAGAAATACGTCTGTGAGTGATTCCCATTAAACAAATCCCACAAGGAATGCTGAACAGAATAATAAGTAACAGCTTATTGCAATTTTCAGATGTATAATAGATAATTGACAACTATCTTCAAAGTGAAGCACAAGACTGGCTCCAAATTTACATACCCAGACAGGGCTTCAGGCTGATCAACAGATACAATAGCATTGCTGTCATTATCCATGCCCATCAGGTCAAGTAAATCTGGCAAGGGTGGAGGAGCTGCGGGGGCAGCAGCTGGTTGCCTTCTGGTAGTTGGAGGTGATGCACCAGTATCAGATGCACGGGCAGGTGATTCAGAATACCCTTCTTCAGTTCCATCAGGATAATCATCTTCTTCAGCTCTCTGCACTGTCTTTACACGTGTTACGAATGCATCAGCAGGTTTGTGAAAGACAGAGGACAATGTAGCAACATTGGCAAGAAGCTCATCCAAGAGAGAAGGATCAAATTGATTTGAATCGTCACCAATGAGAGGCTTTTCTGCTAAAACAACATCCTTCGCCGCCTGAGAGAGAAAATAAAGCTGATCAGATTCATATAAACACAAAGACAGAAGTTTAGACCAAACTATGCCTTTACCCTCCAAAACAGCCACCTTAACTAGGCATGATCCCCAGTAGATAGGGTACATATACCATAGAGACTAGTGATCATGCCACTAAAACAAACCATCTTCATAATGCACAAGGAAGAAATGAAATGGAATTTGTTGAAAAGAAAACCTTGCAAAAAGAATCATAAGATAGGTATCACCAATCCTTTTCTCGACTCTATGTTTTCAATGTTACTGTTTTTTCTTATCCTCGCTAATCGCTAGTGTGACCTTCGGTAACAGGTAAAGCTTCTTTTCACACCCCAAAAATGTACTAGAAAATGGAAAACTAATTGACTGACGAAATAGCAGTTTATAAAGTGCAAACTCAAAACAAAAGTTAAATACAAACCTCGGGATCAGTTGAGAGGAGGCGCCAGTATATGTAAGCACGGTCTCGTAAATCTGGGTTGTCAGTCTCCACAGTTGCATTGTTCAAAACAACCTATTATGGTGATAAAGTCAATTTAGAGAATATACAGCGAAAAGAGAGTCAAATGCTTCTAAACTGACAGGATCATTGGTACTTCCAACACAAGGTTCGTGAGACTGTTTATCAGAACATATAGCTGAGTGGTGCCATTTTCTATTTAATGTTTTGCAAGTAATTATATTTCATAAATGGTTGCCTTCTGTTTCCACGAGACATCAAGATTTAAAAAGTGTGACTTTCTTTGCAGCGCTTCTTTCAAGAGAAGGGAGATCTTGGTAAATTTTATCTCCAGATCAATTCGCAGAAATATTACAGATAATATCAGGTACCATCCAGGTCCCAGAATAAACTCAATAACATTTAGGAAAATACATCAAACCTAACACCATTAGACAATGTATACATGTCCAAGATAAGTTCAAACAAACAGAGAGGAAATCTATATAAAAATGGGGACACTAAACTCAGTAACCGTAAATGCTGAAAATAATCAAAATAGCCATCATTACTTCTAGATAAAGATCTAGTAAGCTTCTCCTTGTCAATGCTTTCTGAAATAGCTCACTGGTTCTGTAAGCTTGTAAATGACATACAGATACTGATGCAGCCAGTGAGCTGTGTGCATATTCATGCATAGCATTCAAATTCAGGGTCTTTTTGTCATCAAAGGTTTATAAACACGCTCAACCCTCTGCATGTTACACTTCTAATCTGATTGCACAAAGATGGGAGGATTCCCATATTATCCTTTTTTCCTGAGTCAAAACTCTTTGACCCAATTCATACCCATGAACTGAAGCAGAGACAATAAAACATACCTGAATCATCTGCTGTGGGCCTTCAGTTGGCTTCTTAAGGAAAAGTTTGACTGTTGCTGTCAGCAGCTGCAATTGGACTTCTGGAGGTTCCTCAGGAAAAGTCTCCAGAAAGCCTTCCAGGAGCTCATCAGCATTGTCAATTCTTTCAGCATATTCACCAATGATCCAGATCATTGATGCCTGTAGAAGAAGAAATATGAGAAAATAGAAATTAATTATTTTAGAATAAAACATACAGGAAGAGAAGCAAATAACTCAAGTCTAGTTTAAATACCTTTGCCTCTGGCTCATCTAAGGTGTCTAAGCTCTCACAAAGTGTAGCAATGATGGACTCGTAGCTGATAGAGAAAGTAAATTGTTAAACTTTAAGATGACAATTATTTGAACACTTCTTGGTAAAAATATTTACTGCCCTTTCAAGAGCATAATGAAAAGACGCACAAAAAGGAGAATACATACGTGTTGGGATATCTCCTAAATATATCTTTAATCACTATAATAGCTTCCTGAACAACATAGTTAACTTTGATCTTGATCAATTCAAGCAAGACACTAATACACCGTTCGGCTGCCCGCTCTAATTTGATGGCACATCGTCCAATGGCCCGAACAGATTTTCTGACGAAATCTACATCTACTTCCGTAGCATACTCTTTGAACTCCAACAGGACCTGTAAGTGTAGATCAAGTGAGCAATAAGATGGTTAAACATAGTTGTGACAAACACGTATTAAAGTCAGCTTACTTGATCTATATTCCGATCAGAAGCAAGCTTTATCATGATTTCTAACTTTTCCATCTTCACATAAATTGGATCGTTGTACTTGCAGAAAAACACCTATGCGGGAAAAAAGACGGTTAATTTGGTCAGTTTACGTCTAGATTAGAAGTACTAGTTCCGGAAAGGAGAATGCAAACTCAAGTTGAATATGCAATTAATTACCTTAACTTCATGGGCAAGGATACTGGACCGTTTTTGTACAATTAGGTTTATATTTCGCAATGCAACATACTGAATCTCAGGTTCTGCAGAAAGCAATGTCACAAGTGGGGGGGCCATTTTCTTGCATAGATTCCGAACTACATCAGTGCTTGTGATTAGTTCCATTTGTAGAAGGATCAACTGTATAGCATTCAGTAGAAAGAAGAAAGATAACTAACTTTGAGAGTTAAAGAAACAGGTTCAAGGTAATATTAAAAAGGAAAAACAAAGAAAAGCAGCTACAGTTGGAAAGACTCGTCTATTATAGTCTGGAAGAAAGTTTTGAGTGAACGGATTATCACCTTGACAGCTGAAAGAACAACTGCAGAATTTGCATGCTGCAGCCTTGGAGTGACTCGCTCTACTATATTTTCAGCTTCACGGGCATCAGCTGTTTTGTACTTGGAAAGAGCATCCAATATAAACACTTGACCCCACCTATAGTTGGTAGCATATCAATGCACATTCATTGACAAAGCCAAAAGTAAGATCAAGTCAAATGAATCAAATGCAACAACCATGGATCAGAAGCGATAGGCATTATGAGATGGATTAACCAAAATTCATCAAATATGTGATGCAAGCACATGGGCATTAATCTACAAGTTACAAGTCAATAACGGATAATCCCCACACTTTAAACTAAGCAGTTAACTCCCTAACAACAATTAGATACTTGAATTAAACTTCATAACAGAAAATGCAAACAACAGAAGACTTCGGGATATAATATTAGGTCTCAATCTTCAATTTTGTAATAATTCAGGTCAAGTTCTGACATCGTAAAAATGATGGCAAGGAAATATCTTCTCAACTCCAATCTCCACTGTGGTGAGCGTCAAGGATTAGTACATAAACATTAGCAGTAATTGAATGTCAAGTTATAAAAATTTCATAAACATGTACAGATATGGATGACAATATGTGGGTAGAATTGGGTGGTTTGTGTATGAGTTCATCCTTCAAATTAATTGCCAACAAGACATTTGCAGGCCATAACTCACTCAGTGCATTCATTTAGAGCGGTAAGAAGCTTAGTAAGTGTGTGGCTAGTAATCTCAAAGATGGATCTGCTACTGTTCTCTTGAATCTCCGCAAGTGCTGCAACAGCATTTGCGACAACCATTGGATTGTTATCAGATATCAAATCTTTGAGAGCTTCCAGAAAACCTCTGTCTTCAACTAGCTCTGCATTTATGTCATAGAGTTTAGAGACACATATAGCAGCTGTCTTGCGAACATACGGGTCATCATCCTGATATAGAAGGAAATAGCATTGCTTAGTTAAAGTTTATTGGACAAAATAGTACAATATTCCAGTCACGATGAAATGAAATCGTCCAAAAGTGAAGAAAAATGCAAAAACATGGTTGATAAGAAATAATGAAGTGACCTTGAGGCACCGCTGCAATGGATCACATAAATACTCAGTAATTTTATCAACTCGAATGCAGCCCATGGTCCTCACAGCCAAAGCACGAATCAAAGGATTTGGGTCCTGTGAATCCTGCAACATGTCCATACGAATTAATCCATCAATGAACAGCCATGTTATAATAACTACAGAATACAGAATGGTTAATTTCAATCACAGGTCCCAGCAAGCGTTGGTTTTGGTTAATTTAATCAGCTAACACTTGCCAAGAATTTATTGATTCGTAGGTCTTTGAGCAGTTATTGGTTAGTGGGTTTACAAGAACTGATAGCCATGTATGATGTAACATAGGTTCTCTTATTAACTGTTTTTCTACAGATAAAACAGCAGGTGAGTTAAGTTGATTGAGTTCCAGTTATGAGTGAACTGTATTTTTCTAGGGTGTTAATGAGAAAAGGAACCTTAAAAATTTTCCTGTGGATGGAGGAGAAGTACTCCGAACCACATAATTGTTCTGCTGTTTTAAATCAATTGTCTCCAATTGTTTTTCTCTGTGTGGTAGAATCTGTTCCGGTGTCTTGTGTCGTGTTTTCAACAGCAGGATATTTCCTTTAATCTGGTATTTTAGCCACATGTACGGTGGAGTAAAAGCTGATTGGCTATTATGACAAACTATCCAGAAACTATAAACAGGAACAGCAGAGAAGATAGAATTAAGCCCCAAGTACAGGGGAAGATTCACAGGTTAGTTACAGGCCCCTCACATGGTGTGTGGGGTCCACCATGTTTAAAAAAATTAAAAAAACTGCCCCCACCCCTGCCATGTGAGTTACCTGTACACACACCACTCCACCCCCCTGTGAAATCTTACCTGTACTTGTAGCATAGTTGGAGAAGATAATGCGGCAAATCAAGCCAAAAATTGGAAATTAATTCTATAACTACTTAAAAGAATAAGACGCACAGAACATTCTGATTGAAATGGGTAAGATGAATGGAGACCAAAGCAAAGAGAACATAGTGAAGTTAGCAAGATGAAGTAACAGTTTTTTTAAGACGTATTGACACTAAAGGATCAGTAAAAGGTGGAAATGAAAAGGCCAAATAAAATACTGGTTCTAGAAAGTACGACAAAAGAATTGCTGTGCCCAAAAGCTGCGGAGAAATAGGCCAAATTTTTTTATCGCCAGAGTCCAGAGAAGTGACTGCATCCTCTACAAGCCTACGTTACCTCTGAATAGGATAATTTCAACTTCAGAAAGCCTTAAAACTGACAACTATGTCTTCTATGTTAAGCTTGTGTTTGACAACCATTCTTTCAAAACTCTTTTTTTCTCGTACTCATTTTCAACCACACATTTTTACAATAAAATATTGTTCACGTAAACCCTAAATTTTTCCCTACTTTTTGATCCCACATTCTTCAAAAAAAATTACTATTCAAAAACTCATTCTTTACAAAAAAAATGGCTGTCAAACAGGGGCTAAGTGTTCTCTCCTTCCAGTCATCTCCATGGTTATTTCCATGCAACCATGCCCTTCCATATTTTTCTTATCAAAGAGAAAGTGACCCATCTACAAGCCTCGGCCAAAGTTTTTGTTTCCTTACAGTCAGATATGTTTATGAAATTGTATTATTTGGTTCAACTAACAAATCAGCAAATTATCATTGTTCTAACATTTTTTTAATTGTATTATTTTCTTGTATAACCCAAGGATATCAAGTATGGGAATCCATACTAAGAAAAACCTCTTGCTAGAATAACTAGATTACATTTTTCATTTTTCAGTTAAAGATTTATCAAATATGCACCAATTAATTGAATATAATTAATAACTGATGGAAATATATGTACCTAAACAACAGTTTAACAAAGGCAAATGGTATTTGAATTTTCTGTATACATGCTGACACCAATACTCAAAAAAAGATAATATAACCATTTGAGGAAGACTGATATTTTGGTGCATCTTACCTTCACAAACGTGTTCACTGCAAGTATAGCAAGATCAGGCTGGCTTTTAGCATAATTGATGAGATATAAATACACGAGCTTTTTTAGCTCCAAATTTTCCGTTTGCATGCAATTTACAACATCCGTGAAGAGTGAGGACACATCCTTCCCTACTGTCATCGCAGCAATTACCTTTTTAACAGCATCTTTTCTCTTATCCTGCATCCAAAAGAATTGAAATGAAAATGGAAG